>APFE030367687.1:0-59358 GCA_000404065.3 Pinus taeda
CCCCCCCCCCCTCTCAGTATTATTGTCAACAACCATATCTATGCTCTGAAAACTGACTTCCAACAGTTAAACTGTTACAGAAGGAACCAATATCTGTACCAATTGTTGGAAATACTGAGAGGGGGGTGAATCAGTATTCCTTAGCAATTAGCACTTTAAATATTTTTAGAGCATTAGTTAATCCTAAATTATTATTAATGGTTATGCAGTATTTACAGTAAATAAAAGAACACAGTAGGCACAATAAGTTTAGGTGGAAAACCCTCTCCAGGTCAAAAACCACCAAACACTTTTCTAATAAATTCTTTAATCTTCAGCCCCAACTGAAATGAAAGCAACAACTTCCTAAAATTCTAGAAAAGCATTCTTCCCCAACTTCCACTGGAAGGATGCCCCAACGCCCTGGTTTCTTCAGTAATCAACTAAATGGATGCCCCAACACCCTAGCGAGCACAACTCACCCTAGCACCACCCTAAAGTTTTCACAGGCCCCAACTTATAGATGACTTCATACACCTGCCTAGCACCTCCCTACCACCCTATAATGACTGAAATAAGACGAGATTGTGGATTCCCAAACCAAGGACAATAATCCACAATAAATTATGGTTTACAATGATTTTGACTGAACACCCAATCACACTATGACCTGTAACCCAACCATGACATCATCCCAACAGAGACTCCTCTACCTTCCAATAATGCCTTTTTGAATCTAAGTAGATTGACTCTTTTACAATAATGACTCTTCCAATGATGACACTTTTACAACTTTATAATCATGACTCTTGGCCTTGACACTTCTTCACAATATACAGATGGTTTTCATGTCTTCAAAGGATGTCCCGCTGCAATGCTTCCTTTGATTTGATACTTCTGCTCTTGAAATCTTGCTTGAAGTTGTACTTGAATCTTCTTCTACCTGCATGCAAAATTTTCTCGGTGAAACCAATCCCAAAACAAAACAAAATACCCTTCAACTTACCTCTTCCTGCAAAACACTTGTAAGTGCATAATGATGAATAAATACAAATTAAAATTACAATTCTTACCTGAAGTGTACTTTTCACTTTTGTTATTGATTTGTTGCAGCAGTAAACAAAGACTCCCACTCTTGATATAGGCCCGAAATCTATGCAAGGCTATACCCAAAACTCACCTAAAGATATATACAATAAAAATTGATTATTTTTAGGATATTCTGACACATAGGAAATATTTAAGTATAACTTGGTCTAATGTAGAGTTAGGTAAAGTGTGTTTCTTTACTATGTACTTTTGTAACTTACAATCTGACGGTCACGATATGTAGTGATCCGACGATTCATTCTCTCCTCGATATTACCAACACTTGATCCATGGCTTAACACCCGATTGGTCCATGATCTCTATTTAAGAGCATGGAGGGCATTTGTAGGGTAACCGTTCATGAGAGAAGCTTATGCAAATTTTCATTCTTTTATTAATAAATTGCCTGAAGTGGTCGTGTTGGCTCAGGCTGTGGACTGTTTACCTCTTAGAGGGTTTTAACCACGTCAACAATGCTGGTGTATTGATCTGTGATATGTTTGTGAGCGGTTTCCTTTGGTGTTCTATCTGAGGAAGTTATCATGTAAATTCCTACATGGTATCAGAGCTATTTGAGGGCCACATCCATTGGTGATCCAAATCTAAAGCCGGTAGAACTACATCCAACTGTTGTTTCCTAGCTCTACTATTTCTAACTACTTTCGGGCTTAGAGGACTTCTCTATTGTGTTAGGAGCATCTGTTCCAGTGATGAACCCCTTTCATTTCACGTGAAAAAGTTTTTGGTGGCCCTAGCTACGTTATTTTTAAGATCTGGAGGTATACAGTGTTTCTTTGCAGTTTCTAGTTATTTTCTCTCTATTTATTTCGGTTTATTTAGCTCTTTGTTTTTTTAATTACTAGATCTATACCTTCCATTTTTGCATATGCTCTTTGCCCCGTGACTCTGTGTGATCTCGACAAATCAGAAATAGAGAGGAAAGATTTTTCTCATGTGTATGCTCTTTTCGGCCGCACCTTAGTGTGATCTTGGAAAATCAGAAACATTGAGGAAAATATTTAGTTTCCGACTAAAGCTAACATCAATCCGTAAGGTTTGGCTTTTTTTGTATGTCCATGTTGGGTTTTGTGTTTTTTTTTTTTTAGGGAAAAAGAGCTTTCTCAAGTAAGCACGCAGCCCAAAGCTTCAGTGACTAAAACAAAAAACAAAAACAAAAAAAACCCTCTTCCTCTTTTCCAAAAATTACTAACCTTTTAATCTAGCTCACTTGGTCCAAAGCTACTTTATCAGCATAGAGGTCTTGAGTTCAAATCCTTCTTGATCCAAAGCTACTTTATTAGATTAAGTTTAGAAAGTGGGTGGATTTTTTTTAATATAACATTATCATTCATTTTTGCACATTCTCGCACTTCGTCAACATCTTCAACAACTTTTCTTTAAAAAGCCATAACTTCTTCATCTGGAAGCCATTTTTAGAGCCGTTTTTTTTAATCATCCTAATTTTTTGAGATATTTCCATTGGAACACTTAGTTTCAGCATCTATAGCTTCAGTTTCTGTTAAAATAGAAAGTCCATGCCAAGTTATTGTTGACAGCGCCAACTACTTCCAATGATGGTCCTACACTGTGGATTTACTTAGAAGTAAAGGTCTTTACAGAATAACCTCAAGCCAAGAAACCAAATCGAAAGATGAAGATAAGTCAGTTAAATTGGAAAATAGGCAAGATCAAGCACGTGGGTTGACAGGGGTGTCTATTTCTCCAGATCTTAGATTCCATATTGTAGAATGTGATACTCCTAATGAAGCAATGAAACAGATCACTAAAGTTTTTGGAATTAAAAATGAACTTATAGCCCATCAACTTGAAAATGAGTTGCGTACATTGGACCCCAATAATTTTTCTTCCATTAAAGATTTTTTGTCCAAGTTCAAGACCCTTAGACTTCTCTTGGAAGGTGTTAAGGTTAAGAAAGAAGATAGCAACCTTATTTATTCCATTCTTACTAAGTTGGGACCAGCCTATTCTGTGTTTGTTTCCACCTTCCATTCTACAAGAGAAGCCTTCATTTCTCAAGGACAAGCCTACAAGTCCCCTTCCTTTGATTCCTTTTGTGATTCTTTAATAAGAGAACAAGAAAAACTCTTACATCTTGATCTTCTTAATCTTGGAAACTCTTCTAAGAAAGCCTTAGCCGCTCAGCAGCAACCAAATTCAAAGAATCCTAAGAAGTCGTATCCTAAAAGGAATGGTCCTAAATCAAACAAGGGTCCTAAGCAATTCCAGTCTCAAAATGAAAAATAATTTCAACAAAATAATCAGGAAAATAAAAACAAAAGGAAGAATACTGATAGACATTACCACTTTTGTAATCAAGATGGCCACTTAGAATCCAAATGGTTTAAGAAGATGGAAGCCTTGGAAGTAGAAATAAAGAAGCATAACATCCATTTGGAGCACTCTTCAACTTCAACTTCATCTTCAGGAATAGCACTTTCTGCATGTGGTTTTCAAGCATCTCGTTCTGGATATGCACTAAATGTATCTTCTTCTTCTCATTCTCATGAATGGCTCATTGATTCTAGAGCTTCTTATCACATGGCCAAAAACAAAGCCATGTTTTCTTCTTTAAATGATTGTAACACCAAAAATATATATGTTGGTGATGATAGATCTCTTAGTGTTGTAGGGACTAGAATTGTGCATATAGACAATATTCAATTTAATGATGTATTATGTGTTCCAACCTTATCCTACAACCTTCTATCAGTATATCAGATAACTCATTCAGGTGAAGGTAAAATCGTTGAATTTTCACCTCACGATGTTGTAATTAAGGACCTAAGAAATCCTAGACAGATTTTAGCTACTAGCATTGCTGATGATTCTACAAGGTTGTATAAGTTTAACAACTTTGGGTCATCAAATCTTCCCTCAATATTTGTTATTCATAACGATGAAGTGAGCAAACTTTGGCATGAGCGATTTGGTCACTTAAACTATCGCTCCCTTCAGAATCTATGTAAAGAAAATATGGTGACTGGTCTTCCCATGGTATCTTGCAAAGATGGTGTTTGTTCCAGATGTGTACTCGGAAAACATCATCGAGATATTTTTGAAAAACTTGCCTCTTGGCATGCCTAAGCCCCTTTACAGCTTGTGCATAGTGATTTATGTGGTCCACTTCCAGTTGTTTCATTCTCTAGCTACAAATATTTCTAACTTTCATTGATGATTTCTCCAGACGCACTTGGGTATACTTCTTAAAACTCAAGAGTGAAGTATTTAACATGTTTTTGGCCTTTAAGGACTTTGTTGAAAAACAATTTGGACATCAAATTCTTAAGCTAAGATCTGATAATGGCTGAGAATATGTTAACAACAAATTCATCAAGTTTTGCACTGAGAATGGAATTCAAATGCGACATACTATTCCATATATTCCACAACAAAATGGTGTAGCTGAAAGGAAGAATTGCATCTTAAAGGAAATGGCTAATTATATGCTTCAATCTAAAGGACTTAGTCTTAATTTTTGGGCAGAAGCAATTAACTGTGCAAATTACATAATAAATCACACTCCTACTAAGGTTTTAAGTAATATCACTCGAGAAGAAGCATGGAGCTCAATTAAACCAGATGTAAGTCACTTTCATGTTTTTGGAAGTGAAGCATGGGCCCATATTCCAAATGAGAAACATAAAGCTTTAGAACCTAAGAGTGAAAAATGTATTTTTGTTGGATATTCTGAAGATGTAAAATGATATAGACTTATTCCACATAAGTCCAAAAATGTTATCGCTAGAAGAGATGTAAAGTGTGCTGAAAATATATCGGCCTACGAGCCTAGTTCGGCGAATGTGCCACCTCTCTCTATCTCTTCTACTTTTGAAAATATTTCTTCTTCAGATGAAAGCAAGGATGACAATCCTCCCCCACCTTCTCAAGATCCTCCTTCAGCTCCTTAGCTTCCAAAATGGGTCCATGCTACTCGGGATGCAACAGGTGATCTTGCCAATGATCCTACAGATCAGCGACATACACATTCTTAGTTCGATAGAGCCTCTTCTTTACTAGCTCAAGCTTTAGCGAATTATGATCCTAACACCTTTGCAGAAGCTTCAAGCCATCCAGATTGGGATGCAGCTATGAATGAAGAATATCGTTCATTATTAGCAAATGATACATGAGATCTTGTTCCTCTACCAAAGGGACGAAAACTTGTTAGATGCAAATGGGTTTATAGAACCAAGTATGGACCAGATGGGAAAGTTGATAAACATAAAGCTCATCTTGTTGCTAAGGGCTTTTCACAAGTTGAAGGCATTGACTATACTGAAACCTTCTCCCCTATTGCCAAAATGAACTCTGTCCACCTTGTTCTTTCCCTTGCTGCCCCTTTCAAATGGGAAGTTCATCAGATGGATGTTAAATCCGCCTTCTTGCATGGGGATTTGCATGAAGAAATCTATATGGAACAACCTATTGGGTTTATACAAACAGACTCCAGTCTTGTATGTTGGCTTAAGAAATCCTTTTATGGTCTCAAGCAGGCTCCTCAGGCTTGGTATGCCAAAATGGATAGCTTTCTTTTAGAATCTGGCTTTTCTAGGTGTCATTCTAACAATATTGTCTACACCAAGAAAGTGGGTAAGTATCTTATCATTCTTGTTCTTTATGTTGATGATCTTATCCTCATTGGTAGTGATCCCAACCTTATCAACCATGTGAAGTCCAGCCTTAAAAAGAAGTTTGAAATGATAGGCTTAGGACACTTGCATCATTTTCTAGGTCTTCAAGTCTTGCAATCCAAGGAAGGTATTTCCCTTTCCTAGTCCAAGTATGTCTGTGATCTTCGACGCCATTTTCACATGGAATATGGTAAGCCAACCCCTTCTCCCTTTCAGTCTGAAGCCAAACTTTCAGTCACTTATACTTCCCCTGAAGTTGATCCTACCTTATACCGTTAACTTGTAGGAAAACTTTTGTATCTAACCCATACTTGTCCTAACCTTTCCTTTGTTGTTGACCTTATTGCTTGGTTTATGAAAACCCGCATGAAAGTCATTGGAAAGCAACTAAAAGAATATTTTGTTATGTTCGAGGTACAGTCCAGTTTGGGATTCATTATAGTGCAGAAGCATCTCCTCTATTGGTTGGTTTTACTGATTCTGATTGGACTGGTGACCCTGATGATTGGAAGTCTACTGCAGGTTATGTGTTCACTCTTGGTTCAGGACCTATTACATGGGCTTGCAAGAAACAAAGTGCCATTTCTCTTTCTTCAGCAGAAGCAGAGTATCGTGGTGTTGTAGAAGCTAGTAAGGAAGCCTTGTGGCTTCGTCAGATCCTGTCAGAGTTTGGCTTTCAGCAGTAGCATCCAACTACACTTTGGTGTGATAATCAGAGTGCCATTCAAATATGCAAAGATCCAGTCCAACATCAGCGCAATAAACACATTGAACTGCACATGCACTTCATCGGAAAGCTCATTCACGACCATGTTATTAAAGTGCAATATTGTTCAACAAATGATCAAATTGCAGACATCTTTACAAAGACTCTCACAGAGGCGAAGTTTACTAAACTTCAATTTATGGTTAGAGTTCGGGAAGTTGTCACTAAGGGGGGATAGGCTCTAGTGCCTCCTTCCTTCTCCTATTGTGTCATATTTGTACATCCTTCAATCCTATCCCAAATTGTTCTTAAGGGGGGATGTTATGATATTCCGACACATAGGAAATAGTTAAGTATAACTTGGTCTAGTGTAGAGTTAGGTAAAGTGTGTTTCTTTACTATGTACGTAACTTACCATCCGACGGTCACGATATGTAGTGATCTGATGGTTCATTCTCTCCTCGGTATTATCGACACTTGATCCGTGGCTTAACACCCGATTGGTCCATGATCTCTATTTAAATAGCATGGAGGGTCATTTGTAGGGTAATCTTTCATGAGAGAAGCTTATGTAAATTTTCATTATTTTATTAATAAACTGCCTGAAGTGGTCGTGTTGGATCAGGCTGTGGATTTTTTCCCTCTTAGAGGGTTTTAACCACGTCAACAATACTAGTGTATTGATCTATGATCTATTTGTGAGTGGTATCCTTTGGTGTTTTGTCTAAGGAAGTTACCTTGTAAATTCCTACAATGATAGACCCTAGACTTGTGATGGACCAAGTTCTAAGTACAAAAACAGAGACCATTCTATCAAATATGACAAGAATAACATGAACTTACAAAATCATATACATTTAGAAGACTTGGTGTAGCATTAAGAATGTGTAGCATCAAATGTGTAGTATCAAGAATAGGACATCCGCAAAACTAACTGTGACATATGGAGACATAAAGATATAAGCGAGACCCTGTATGTACTTACGTTGTCCTGCAAAATCATGTGTCAAAGATGATATTTATATTTCAAATGTAAACACTAATCATACATACCTTGTTGTAGGAGACTTACCTTTGACTGTTTATGTGTGGTCCTTATTGCAGTGATCCTTGAATGCATGTTTTTTCTTGCCTTCTAGGAGCTCGATATTGAATATGTTGTATCTATGTAATTTTGAATCTCTAGGATCTGAATTTTTCTTGTGGTGGCCCTCTGAGTCCTCTTTCTAACCCCACAAGTCTGATCAAGATTGGATTCTTCAAGAAATATTTATGCCCAATCTCCCACGAAGACCTGATTATATACTGGTTCAGTAGATCAAACTTGTATGAAGTGCCACGTGACACTATTGTGACCTTCGGCCTTGAAAACACTACTCAACAAACTACAGTTTGTTCTCTTTGTGTGACTCTTTATGAAATTTGAATCCAATGCTCAGAGAGAAATTATGACGATTTCCCAATGTCACTTGTTTGACATGGAATTTGGGAGCCTGCAAAAACCCTAAATTCCTCAGATCAGATTTCCAAAAATATAGTAAAACAAGATCTAAAATTTGGTCATGAGGTTCATTAATATTTCATATCAAATGGGTTTTAATTTCAGCTTCGCAGATAAAAGGTTATAGCGAAAATTCCATGATGACCTCTTTGAAGCTACAAAATCCCTACTAGAGGAGGATATGAGGGTCATTATTTATAGGAATGTCTTTAGTTGAGAGGGTCCTCAACAAGTGAATGTTGGAGGGATTTTATGAGAAATTTTATTATTATTAATTATTGGCTATTAAATTACCACAACCAGTTATGAGTGCCATGCCACAACCGCATAGGGTTTTAGCCCACTAACTGGGGTTACTAACTTCAAACATTAATATCTCTCAAACTGTGAAGAATTACTTGGCGTGCCATATATCAACGGAAACACTCGACGAGTAGAATCCATATAGAATATCCTTGACTCAGAATAGAGTAAGTTTTCAAGTCAAAATTCCCACGCAAGATCGGGTTAGCCCTTGGTGTTGCTTGGGTTGACATCATTGAAAACCACTTATCAACATGATCTAAGTGAATATTTTGGCTATTTGAAAATCTCTTTTGGAATGTCAAGAAATTGTCATTAACTGAGATATATTTTGTGAATTGGTGAAAATTTGTTGATTTATGTCATCTATTTTGCTTTGTTAGTACTTTCCGAAGTTGGCATTTCTTTTTGTGGTTGGAAGTGTCTATTGAATCTCCCAAATAAATACTTAGCACATAACTCAGAACAAATCGTAATCCAAGTGCTTCTAAATTTTAACATCTCACTTCACTAATCATTTCACCTTGCATCTGTATTCTAAGTTAGTCTTACATGTAATAATCGACCTCCAAGCATAAGCTTGGTTGAAAGAGAAATAGGAAAACCTTTGTTTCTTCTCTTGAGAAGTCTAGTATTTTTAGTGTCTAAAACCATGACCTTGCAATCGTCAGAGCCACATCCTATGCAATGTCGGAGGCATTAGGTATGTTAGATTTCAAGGAGAGGTATCATTAGTCACACCCTCGTGTTCTTGACCTTGACTTTCTCTGACAATTTCCATAAAGTCTAGGCTCAATACAGACAAAGATCAAAGGACATACTTAGAATAGGAATTTAAGTAAAATCAATCAAGACTCTTGAATTTCGCCTAAGTATTAGGAACTATATTTCCATATAGGATAATACTCATCAAAGCAGCAATTTTCTATCTTGTACTTGGTCTCAAAATTCGTAAAGAAAGAGTATTGAACTCCATAAGGCAGTGGCTTCAAATCTTATAAATCTAATTGAATCCTTAATATTTTTCTAAATCTAAACAAGTACTTGGCCACTCAACTATGTTTCCCATATTAGTTAGTTCTCAACTAGTCCTTCTTCATCTCATTTCCATAGGGTCTACTCCCTATCGTCTATTTTTGGTAGACAGCTTAAACGGATTGGTTGGGGATCAGGGTGACAGCCCCCGACCTGAATCATTTTCACAGTGTTTATACATTTTGAGCGACAACATTTTTTGGCGTCGTTGTTGGGGACCAATTTTTTTTTTGCACCTTGGCTTTGTGACATTCGTCTTAATCATTTTCATCTCCTCATTTCTCATGCTTTCATCTCTCTTTGGGATAAGTTCATTTCCCTTGGTTCCTTTCATTAACTTCCTTCCTTGCATCTTGGTTATCTGAGGTTAGATTTATGCCTGAGTGGCGACTCCACTTCCTTCATCTTATACATGGGTGTGTACTAGACGGAACCCAAGTAGCTTGGTTAATCCTACTTTGGATCCTAAAAAGTTTCTCAGAGTACGATTACACAAGCTATCTCCTTATACACTTCTTGTTACTCTCAGGCATGAAGATATCTCTGATATCCATTCACTTTTTCTTGATCCTGTTCAGCAAGACTTCATGGATGATTTGTATTTCCTTGTAATTTCATTAATATTCAAGGTTATTCTCATGACCTTCATAATAAATGTTTGGATAAATTGTCTTCTTTTCAAGGCAATAATGTGATAACTATTAAAACTCATATTTATAATTTTAGGAATTTCATTAATAAATGGGGTGGTGCTAATGCTACTCGTGAGGATGTAAAGATGAAGCTTTTTGTGCTCTCTTTGGAAGAATATGCTTTGGATTGGTTCATTGAGAGAGTTGATCTTTCTTTTGACTCGTTGCAGTCAATTATCAATGTCTTTAAGGAAAATTTTGGAGATAAGAAAGAAGAAAGGCATCTATTTAAGGCTATTGGTGTCATAAAGAAGAAGGAAAATGAAACTGTAGAAGAGTTTAATAAGAGATTTAATGGTATTATTAAATAATTACCTCAAGACTATAAGCCTCCTCATAAATATCTTTTCTATTTTTACATTGATTCTTTTAATGATAATACCTCTTGTGAATTAAGACATGCTAAGAATCTTTACTATAAAGTTGCTCAGACTTTAGCTGAAGAGCTTGAAAAGGATAAGAAAGCATCTGGGAAGTCTGGAATCCCACGATTTGATTGGGCTTCAACCAAATTGCAATAACCTAAAGGAAAAGAGGTTGAATAATCTGATGATGATCCTATGCAAAAGTTAATGCAGAAACTTGAAAGCATGGAGCTAAACCAAGAAAAGTTAATATCTAATCATGCTAAGGAAACAAGTATCTTGCAGTCTAGGTTGGTCCAAATAGAAAGGTCTCAAGCACAAAGTTCCCAACCTATAAATAATAACAATAATCGGAATAATAAATGCTTGGCAAAGAGAAGACCCATCTAATGAGCACAGACTGCCAAATCCTCTTGAATCTGCCAATCTTGTGGATGAAACTCCTCCTTATTATAGGGCTTGTGATGCTCTTCATGAAGAGGCTACTTGCCCCACTGTTAAGAGAATAATGGATAGTGGAATGCTTGGGACAAGTATTCAAATGAATGTGGTTTGCAAGGACTTTTCAGTATTAATGGAAGATTGGATGGAAGTTAAGGAAAATAGTCAAGAGGTTGGGCCTTCTACATCTTCCTTTAGTATAAATAATTTTGATCATGAAATGGATTTGATGGTTGAATTATTTGGTGAAAATACTTCTCCATAGAAAGTCTTGGAAATTGCGAAAGATAAGGGTTTGACTTATAAAAAAAGGGATAATGATCAACGTGGAAATCAAATTTCCCCTTGAAGTTTTAACCATGGTTCAAACTCTGGATTGGATGTTGATTTGGGAAGTTGGTTTAATAATGCAAAAATTTGGGTTCATGTCACCGGGATATTGAAGATTCCTTCCCAAAAGGATAAGCTATTAAATTCCATTGAAGATCCTTGTGTTAATATTTCTCAACAAAAGGCTCCTAAGACTATCTACCAGGATGCCCCTATATATTTGCAAAGTATGGATTCAGATAACAAAGATCATCAACTATTTTTTATTACTTTGTTGGACAATGGTTATAGATTGTATAACTACATGCTAGATTTTGGTGCCTCAAGTTGTGTTATGACCAAGAGGGTCATGGAACAACTCAATTTGAGAATTTCTAGGCCTTACTACAGCATATGTGACATGGATTCTAAGAAGATTGAAGTTTTTCCATTGATTATGGATTTACAAGTTCATTTATCAGTTTACCCTGACATAATGATTGTAATGGGCATAGTTGTAGTTGATGTTCCTGATGTTTGGGGCATGTTGTTGTTTAGGAAATGGGCCTCTGATCTAGGAGGAAGCATTCAGATGAATTGGTCATATGCAATGATTCCTTCTCCTAGAGGTGATGGATTTGTTAGACTTAACAGAAAGCCTGAAAGAAGATTCCATGTTGAAGATCCTCAAAGTCCCCATAATGAAATAATAAAGGAACAACCTAGCCTTGGGAATTATACCATTCTGTCTAACTCTATAATTCCCCCATAGGTCAAGATTGATGAGAAGACGGGTGATTTGAAAAATAAGGTATGGTATATGTATTTTGATGGTGCATCCTCTAGGCATGGTAAAGGTGTTGGAATTGTATTAAAGTCTCCCCTTGGTCATATTTTCAAATTTTCCTATAGATTGGAGTTTGAAGCAACCAACAATGTTGTCGAGTATGAAGCTTTATTGTTGGGTCTTGAATTTGAAAAAGGTTTGAAGGTTAATTGCTTAGTATCAAGGGGGAATCTGATTTGATTATCATGCAGATTAAGAACAAATTTACTTGTAAGAATCAAAGATTAAGAAACTATCAAAATGTTTTATGGGATACTAAAGAATGTTTTGATGTTCTTGATATAGAAGTTATCCCTAGAGAAAAGAATAACTTGGTAAATGAACTTGTGGTAGCAGCATCTACTTTGCAATTATCTGATGAATTGTTGAAGGATAAAGCTAAAATGGAGATTATTTTTAGACCTTTTGTACCTGACAATATGGAGCATTGGTAGGTTTTTGATGATGAAAGATATGTGATTCACTTTCTTAATAAGTTGGATGAATTTGAGAATTTTGAGGTTAGTTATAAAGAGAATGGATCTGGAAATAATGAAGATATAACTAATCCTACTCCCAGGAATATTGTAGCTTTGGAGCAACATTTCGATCGCCGTGATGCTACAAATAGAAAATATGAAAATAAGATGGATCCAGGGGAGTTCATTGAAGTAAATATTGGTACCTCTAGTGACCCTAAGATTGTAAAAATTGGTAAAGGTACTAGTGATGAAGAGTGAAAAGGGTTAATTAATTTACTTCATTAATATGGAGATGTTTGAGCATTTTCTTATGATGAGTTAAAAGGTTATAGGAAAGATTTCATGGTGTTAGTGTCAATCTTTCCAACCTTCAACCAGTCAAATATGCTCTTACAAAGTGTTCTCAAAGTGTCAAGGTCAAATTTTGTCATTTCAGTGAGTCTTCAAGCAAAATTTGGTCACTAGGCATTAGGTCTAGGGTTTGCTCTCACTCTTTTCAAAATTGTCCAAATGTCGGTCCATGTCACCATTCAGCTGAGTGTACCATTATTCATAGGGTTTTTATCATCATGTCAAGTTCCATTGGGTCATTTTACAACTTATTCATGCTTCAGTTGTGCCTTGGTAAGGTCCATTTCCCTCTCCTAGGGTTTTGGAGGTAATTTCTCTTGGATGGTCAAATCATTAGAAAAACTTGTATCCAGATGTTCATACACCTTCCCCTGTCCTTCATGCACCTTATTAAATACTTCCCATCACTGAGATCCCTCAAATTCCTCATTTTTGCACAAACCCTAGTTTCTTGCTACAACCTGGCAATTTTCTAGGTTGGGCCTGTGTTTTTCCCTTTTGGACCCCTTCCCCTCACTTGATCTCCGAGATTCCACTTTCCCCTACTTCCTAACATCCCTCCCTACTTCCAAAAATTTCCCCAAGAATTTAGAAGCCCCTTATCCCCTTCATTTCACTTCATTTCGACAAAAGCCTTTGTTTCACACATCGGGATAAGTTTTACTCAAATGATGTTTCTGAGCAATCAAAGATGAATTTGGGAAAACTGAGAGCGGTTTTTTTCCAAAATAGGCCAAGAAAGAAAAAACTCCTTCACTTTTTACACAGGTTTCATGGTTTTAGAGAAATGTCAAAAATACCGTTGTCTCGGGAGAATTGATGCACCTCTAAAGTGACCTTGGGAAAATAAAGTTTTCTCCTAGATTTGTTGGCCAAATCACTTTCTTGATGAGTCAAATGATAACTATACACAAAGAGCTTTCTAACGAGCTATCATGATCTCAATTTGGAGTTGAGGAAGGCATTCAAAAGTTGACTGCAACAGTACTCTGCCTTGAGGCAGCCTCATTTGCACATTTTGACCAGTCTTGGGATATTTGATTTTTGACGAGGAAAATGAACTCCAAATTGAAAAATTATAGTTTTAATGGAAATTGGACTCAAATAACTTTCCAACGAGCTATCCTGCGCCCGATTTCGACACTGGGAAGGTCTCCAAAAGCCTCCTGCAAAATGCACTATGTAGCAGGGTGTGCGCTACGCATTGAAACTGTGCGCTACGCACTGGGCAGTGCGCTACGCATTGGGTGAGCGCGGCCTTTATAAAAATACATAGGCGCTACGCATTGGGCAGTGCGCTACGCATTGAACCTGTGCGCTATGCACTCATTCCAGCACCATATTTATGCGCCCAGATCGTGTCTAATCACCTCCAAAGCTGCAAGTAGGTGTTCTTTGACTGATTCAATCAATTTGAATATTGTTTATAGTGTGTTTGAAGAGAGGAGGTGATGTGTTGGGTGTAAGAAATCAAATGAAACCCTAGGCCCCTATCAAAATCTTTTTTAAAGAGTATTAAAGGACATATGAGTAATTGGTGAAGATTTTTCTGCCTTTCCTTGGTGAAGCATAGCTCCATGCCCATTTGAAAGTTTTGAGCCAACAACACTTCATACCCTTGTCCATTTGTCAAACTGTCCTTGTGACTGTTTCATGCCCAAATACACCAAAACAGAATGTCCATTATGGCATAAGTCTTATGATGTTTCGGTTGGCTTTTTGAGTATGTATTGAAATTGTGATTTCACCACACCTACAACATACATATTGCAGACTTCCTATTGCAGTTATTGTGTTTTCAAAGCCAAAAGTGAAATCACAGGTTTGGCATATGTGACATACCAGCGAGGCCACAGGGCCTTATTTTCATCTGCACGACGAGTACTATCTCCACTCGGGGTGGAAGGGGTCTCGTTGACTTCATCAGCACAGCAAGTATTATCTCCACATCATGTGGAAGGGGTCTCGCCTTCTTCTTCAGCACAGGTACAGGATAGCGGCAAGAGGCCCATGTTTGATGAGGGTCCTTCAGGAGGCCAGGACATGGATATCATTAATGTTGATGCTAGCTCTCCTAGCTCAGAGCTAAAGGAGATCATTCGAGAGCAAAGGGCTGAGAATGAGTCGCTGCAAAATAAATTTTAGATGGCTAAGTGGGTGATCAACTACTTGGAGCAGCACAACAAACAGTTGGAAGATGAGCATACACTTTATGAGCTGCGGAAGATCCGGGAAGATCAAGAATTGGCCCGAAGGAGACCCGGTGATTTGACACCTATTGATCGAGAATCAATGCTCATCCGGGTAAAAACTCATTTGGAGAAGTTGTTGGCAAAGGAAAACAGAGACAAGGACATGCTTCGTCACATGAAGACTCACTATTAGGCTCGCATGCATGTTTGCAAAGCGAGAATGAACATCCTCAAGAGGCGTTTGAGAAAACTGAAAAAGCAACGAAAAAGGCATGATCCGCTTTGAGTTTTGGCCGAGGCTTCATTAGTTGAGCAAGATACATGATTGAGGGTCTTCACTCCAAAGTTGGGCAAATTTAGAGAAAATTTTGTCGTTTCGAAATTTTTGGCTTGCGAAACAGGTTTTTTGGTTCTACGCATAGCGCGGAGTGCGCTACCATGAAGATTGGGAGGTCCAAATGACAAATGGCTTGTAGTTTTGGATTTTTCATGAAGAAATACACATTTTCAGCCATTTCCGAAGCATTTCATTGAGATCTGGATGGTCAAAATGTCCAAAAACATCATAAAAACCACCTTGCTGCCACCTTTTCCAACTTCAGGAAGTACCTCTGGGAGAATTCTGTTTTGAGGGGGTCAATGAGCTCCAAATTGGAAAATTCCACTTGGGTTGGAAAGTAGACATCCAGGGCTTTCCAACGAGCTATCATGAGCTCAATTTGGATGTCGGGAAGTGCCCCAAAAACAGGCTCAAATGTGTGCTACGCATAGGGATCAGGGGCGCTACGCATACAGTTTTTGGCCCAGTTTTTCACCTTCAGCACAGGGATTCATCTAGTTTTCACCAGTTTCACTCTTTGATGTAATTTTTGACCCAACATGATGTAATTTGATTTATTTAAGGTAACATGGCACTTATCTACCTTCTTCTAGATGATTCATTCACAAATTAGCAAGAAACTAATGTAATGAATCAGTTTCCTTCTTTTTAGAGGCAGGTTGTTTGGTCATCTAGATTCTTGCTCCATGTTTAGAATTTGTTCAAAATTATCCTAGAAGGAGGAGCTCGACCCCTATAGGTTAGGGAATGGGTTAGCTTGGTATATATTATGTAAATTTTCAGTCAGTAGCAAGGGTTGGACTCTTGGGATAGTTTTGAGACTATATTGTACATATCTTATAAGCATTTTTGGCAAAGGAAAGACCAGGGTTTTGCAGCACTATTTGGGATCCATGTGGCTTTATGTCTTGATGGTGTGTTTCTCTCAGTACTTGTAAGTTTTGTATGTGCATCATTATCTCTATTGAATCTTCTCTTATTAAGCAAATGAAGTGTTAAGGTAGAATCCATGAAATTGCTATGCTCTGCCTTTAAATTTGTTTAATATTCTATGTTTTCTTCAGTTTAAGGAGAATCCTTGAGACCCCTTGCTCTCCTTAGCCTCTCACCGGTCTGATCTATCCATATCACTTGCTTTAAGGCATCAAAACAATTGCCTATCTTGCCCCAAGTGGACCTCTGCAAAAACTGTGCCTCATCCCCGCACCCAAAATTGCCTTTCCCTTGATTTCAACAAAATCATAAAAAATCAATCCTAAACTCTTTGTACTTAATACCTAGCCTAAAATCAGTCATCAATTCGGTCATCTCGAGCCTTATCGATTACCTTTTGCCGAGTTTGACCTGGAGAGAACCCTCCCCTGTCCTCGTAGGGCTAGCTACGAGGCTGAGCGTGGTTTGATGTGGCCTTGAGTCTTGCCTTATTTAAGCCTAAGGCAGATTTGAGCGCTAACACATGGAGCACACCATCCCTTTAAAATATGAAAATGCTAAATCCTTTCATCAAAATATTAGGTAGATAAGTCCTAAGTTGGCCCCTTTAGTTCAAAAGAAGCTTTCAAAGATGCTTGCAGCGAGAATTATTACTCAAACTAGGCATTCAACATGGTGTTCCAACCTAGTGATTGTTAGGAAAAACAATGGGAATCAGACTTTGTGTCGACTTTAGAAATGTTAATCTAGCATGTAAAAAGGATAATTACCCTTTGCCAAACATGGAGACTATGTTGCAAAGAGTAATAGGTTCAGGAATGATGTCACTGCTAGATGGTTTTTCTGGATATAATCAAGTATGGGTTAAGAAAGAGGACCAACACAAAAATAATTCCACCACACCATGGGGTACATTCGAATACAATAGAATGCCTTTTGGATTAACTAACGTTGAATCTACCTTTCAGAGGGCCATGGATTATGCTTTTAAGGGTTTAATTGGTAAAATCATTGAGATATATCAAGATGATCTTACATTTATTTATAAGGATGGTATCATTCATATAGGTCATCTTAGGCAAGTGTTTGATAGATGTAGAGAGTTTGGAATCTCCTTGAATCTTGCTAAATCTGCATTTGGAGTAATTGAAGGGAAGTTACTTGGTCACATCATCTTGAAAAATGGGGTCAAGATAGATCCTGAAAGGGTTGAGGCAATCCAAAAGATTCCTCTTCCTCATCATCTCAAATCCCTTCGGTCTTTCCTTGGAAAGACCAACTTTCTTAGGAGATTTATTCCAAATTACGTGGAGATAGCCAAACCTATTCAAAGTCTTCTTAAGAAAGATGTGAATTTTTTGTGGAAAGAAGACAGTAAAAAGGGTTTTGAAGAAATCAAAGGTACTATTGCAAAACCTCTTATTCTGGCTAGCCCTAATTATTTTAAAGATTTCATGGTTTTTTCTTTTGCTTCAGAAGGTACAATTGTTGGTGTCTTGTTATGAAATAATAAGAAAGGTCATGAACAACCAATTTCTTTCATGAGTAGAGCTCTTCAAAATTCTGAATTAAATTATACTACCATGGAAAAGCAAGCATATGATTTGGTCAAGTCTCTTAAGCATTTCAGGACTTATGTGGGTTATTCTAAAATCATTGATTTTGTCCCACATTCAGTTGTTAAAGATATATTAATTTACATTGATTACTCAAGAAATCGTGCTAGGTGGGTTATTAAGATCCAAGAGTGTGCCTTGAAGATTAGACCCACTAAGTTGGTCAAAAGTCAAGGATTGGCTGAAATGTTGACTGAATGCAATGAAAAATATCTTGGTTTGATTTGTTTGAATGATTTATTTTCACCTAAGCTGCAGAGATTAGGAGAGCGCAATTGGTACAAGGACATCATTCATTATTTTTTCAATCTTACATGTCCTGTTCATTTAGTTGCTCATAAAATAATGGCTCTTAGAGTAAAAGCAACTAATTATTGTCTTATGAAGAATGACATCGGATGGAGAAATCCTGAGGGTATTATGCTTAGGTGTGTTGATGAAATTGAGTCCAAGAAGTTGATTTCTAAGTTTCATTCAGGATTTTGTGGTGGCCATTATGCTGCAAGAACTACCGCCCACAAAATTCTTAGAGTTGGCTAATATTGGCCTTCAATTTTTTTTTTATGTGCATAAGTTTGTTAGAAGTTGCCAATCCTGTCTACTATTCACTAGGAAATAGAAGTTGGATGCCCTACCTTTACAACCTATCATTGTTGAGGCACCTTTTCAGCATTGGGATCTGGATTTCATTAGGAAATTTCATGAAAATTCTAGCAATGGATACTCATGGATTTTAATTGTTACAGATTATTTCACTAAATTAGTTGAAGCCATTCCTACAAAAAATGCCACTAAAAAGGTTATTATTGATTTGATTGAAAATCACATCATTATTAGATTTGGTGTCCCAACTAAAATCACCACTAATAATTCCAAGGCTTTTAGTTCTTCAGAGTTTTCATATTTTTGCTTCAAGTATAGCATTGTCTTATCTCATTCATCTAATTACTACCCTCGGGGTAATGGCCTTGTTGAATCAAGTAATAAAAATCGTATAACCATTATCAAGAAGATAGTAGGAGATAATAAGCGGTCCTAGGATAGCAAAATCAAGTATGCATTATGGGTAGATAGAATTACTAAGAAAAAAGCTACTGGTAAAGTCCCTTTGAATTAGTTTATGGTTCAGATGTAACTCTACCTGTGCACCTTAAATTTCCATCTTATTAACTCCGTCAACATTTTTCCAATGATAAAGATGTCCAAAATAGAATTGATCAAATTATGGAGTTAGATGAAAATCGAAGAAAGATTTTTGACAATGTGTAAAAATCAATCTAACGTTAAGAAAACATTTGATAAGTCTACTCGAATAGATCTTTGTAGGTTGGAGATATGGTCCTACTCTGGGATCACATAAATGAGAAACGAGGAAATCACAAGAAGTTTAACAGTTTGTGGTTGGGTCCTTACATTATCAGAGACATTTTTGGACCAAATTCATTTCACTTGCACACATTGGATGTTGAACCACTTGACTTACTTGCAAATGGCCAAATGCTCAAGTTGTTCTTCAAAGATGACATTTGATCCCATAGGGCATCCTTTTTATTGTATTTCTAACTCTACACTTTGTTATTTCAACATTTCATTTGTGTTTTTAGATTAGATTTACTTTTCATGTTAGTATAATTGTTACTGGGTACAAAGCTTCTATTTCATGTACTTAATGCTATATGATGATTTTTTGGATGAACACTACTTATACAATTTTGTGTGTTGCTTGGGTGCAGAGTATGGATTCTCACATTCCTTCGGTGAAGCAACGTATCCCCAAGTATAACAAGATGTTGACCACTTCGTGTCAACGACCTTATAGCAGTACATCCATTTTTTTCGCAAAAGGGATTTCATTATGTTTCAGCGTTCAGATCATCCACGATTCATGATCAGTCGACAGATTGTCAAATTTGTAAACTCGTCCTGCATGTTTATAATGTAAATGATCTTAATAAGACAATGATGTATGTAACAATCTAGGTAAAACTATTATTTTGATAGCGATTTTCATTTTAAGAGGTTTTTTGTTTCATTGATTCATCTGTATTTCTAAATACAAATAATCGACAAAGTTTTTCTCTCCAACCTCACCCCAAAGCTAGGGTGGATTTGGTCATCAAGATCTTAGGTAAGTCTTAATGTTCTAGTCGAGTCTTTTGTAAAGTGATTTGGAAATAATTTTAGTTATTTGGCTAAATTATGTTATTACAAATCATTGGGTCTACTAGATCATATTTGAGTCGTGGAATTGGATAAATAATTGAGGGTCTATAATGAATGAGTCTTCCTCCTTCATGGGTTAAATGTAATTATCTTATATAAATAATATTTTAGCCATGATGCTAAAATATTATAGGGTTGGAAAAAAATAATTAATCTCCTCATGTGTCAATTAATTAAAATTTCTGGCAAAAACAAATTAAAAATCAGAAGTCGGAAATTTAATTAATTAGAGTCAAAGTTAAGTCTTAGGAAAAATAAATTCTCCAAATTGAAAAAAATTGTGGGTTCTGGAGAAATTAATTTTTGGAGGTCCTCCACTAAGAGAATATTGAAAATATCAAGATATTTTGGACCCTTGGGCCTTATTGGTTAAGTCAAAATCAAATTTTTAAGGAAATTAACTCAAAATAATTAATTTCGAGTTAATTAAAATCAATTAAATGAAAATTTCAAATTTTCCTCAAAAAATAAATAATTTCAACACTGATGATTAAAAGATAATTAAATCTTTATCAATGATCGAGAATACTTTGACGATGATCAAACAAACTATTTGTTTGGAGAATTTATCTATAAATTAGAAGTCATTTGTCAGATCAAAAGATCCAATCATTGAATCATGTACTTTCTCTGGAATAATAATAATGCAAAGTCTTTGGGGTTTACATTAATGGTCGTGTTTCTCTCTTGCATGTTATGGTAATATTGTTTTTAATGTTCCATTGAATATTATTTTTATAAGTTTTTGGTTAATACTTTCTGAGGAATAATCTATTGCACAGGTATCTTGTATAATCTATCGGATTTAAAATAGCATTTTAATTTAAAAGAGTTAGCATGTATCTCTAAATTTTGAAAAATTACATTGTTATTTTATGTCTTTATTAATCTGAAGTGTGCATAAATTATTTAGATTTTAAAAATCTGGGTGTTTGGGGAAGT
This sequence comes from Pinus taeda, assembly GCA_000404065.3. Lineage (NCBI taxonomy): Eukaryota > Viridiplantae > Streptophyta > Pinopsida > Pinales > Pinaceae > Pinus > Pinus taeda. The sequence continues at coordinate 20,978 of APFE030367687.1, forward strand.
CCTCGTTTGGACCAGTTAACTCATAAAACATAAGATATGAAGACCCTTCCTGACCTAAACTCTTAGACTTATCATATGATTTTTTTTCCAGGATCTTTGGGGCTAGTACCCCATTTTTTTTAATTAATCATCTTTTATAATTTGTGCTAAATAGATAGATATAACTAGAGAGAGATTAAATCTATAAATTTGGGAGCGAAGCTGGACTCATACTCTAAGGATCTGATAGATCTATAGTTTATTTGTATAGATATGAATTTTTGTAAATATTATTTTAAATTTCTGACAGCTAGGTTTTGGGTTTTAGTTTAATTTGTATATATGTGGGATTTGGAGTTTCATTTTTATTTTGTGCAAGCGTAGATCTGAAGTTTACTATGGATTTATGCATTGTCTGGGTTCATTACATATCTAATGAATGACTGGAAGAAATGGCAGAATCAGTGATCGAATATGACCAATTTCATGGTTTGGGGCCAGGCCTCTCAATCTCTAGGCCTTGGAAGGGAAGACCTTGTCTCAAATATTGTTTACAAGGTCAAAACATGACAAGATCATTCATTAACACTTCAGATCCAAGGTTTTTCATAAATTAAAAAAAAAAATGAGAGCGATTGAAGGCAGAAAATATCAGTTTAAAATTAAAAAATTTGGGTAAAAAATTTGGAAGCTTGAAATTCAAAAAATTTTAAGGGCCTGAGGCACCCCCTAGCCCTCTCGGCTCCTTGCCTTGGTCTGTCCCTGCCTCCTCCCAACTCTTATTCTCTCTTCTTGGCCTATATCCCTTAACATTTCCTCTTTCCTTGCTGCGTTAACCCTCACTTCCTCCTCAGCAGCCCATATACCCTCTACCGCAACCTCCTTAACCCCAATGCAGGCTTGACGTGGCCTTGGTTGCCTGTCCACAACCTCCTCCTACTCCCTTCCTACTCTCACAACTCCCCCTGCCCTCTTACCATCCTCAGCACCCTTAGCCTTTCCTTCCTCCTTCGTTGACCCTTCTTCCCTGCCTGCAGCTTTTTCTCTGCGCGCCCATTTCTCCTCATACTTTAACATTGCATGTAGCAATTTGTTTACCCTCAACGCAATCCCTTTTTTGTTGCCTCTTGCATCCCTATTTGCAGCCTTAACACAACCTTGATTTATCCTGGTGTGGTCTTTTGGCCTTTAACATAGTTACCGATCAAACGATAACTACTACCTCAAAAGAGGGACTCTAGCCCAAAAACATGAAAAAACAAGCTGAAAATGAAAAGCGTTGATGCTGGAATACCATTTCTTTTTTTTCAGGGAACATTTTCAATATTTTTTAAAAATCGCTGTAAAAACTAGATTTTAACTAAATTTTTGTGTGCAAAAAACACCCTGCAAAAAAAAGAAGAAGAAGAAGGAAAAAGTGTTGATGCTGGAATAACATCTCTTTTTTTCAGGGTTAATTTTCAACGTTTTTTAGTAATGACATTAAAAATAAAATATCATGACTTTAAAAATCTTTAAATTTCCAACGATTTTCAAATATGAACTTCAGAAGAAGGAAAAAATAAAAAAATAAAAAATAAAAAACAAAAATAAAAATTTACGTAAAACTATTTTCAACAATAGCATTAAAGATAAAATAGTCATGACTTAAAAAACATTAAAATATTGACAATTTTTCAACCATGAAATTAAAACCAAAGATTATGATTACAAAAAAAAATTAAGTTTTCAAAATATTTCAAACATGACATTATGGAAAAAAAATTATGACTAAAAAAACCTTAAAAAAAATAAAAGAAACAAAAACAATAAAAAAACAAACAAAAAAACAAAATTAACTTGTAAAAAAAACATATCAAATAATTCAAATATTAAAAAAAAACAATTAAAAAAAAACTCAAAAAATAATTAAAAAACAAATTTTTAAATATTAGAAAAAAAAATAAAACAAATAATAAAATCAAAAAAAAATTATTAGCAAAATTTAATAAAAACTAAAAATTTAAAAAATGAAAATATTTAAAAATAATAATAATAATAACATAATTAAAAAAAAAATAAAGAACATTTTTTTAAGTTAAAAATAATAATTATTATTATTTATTATTATTATTATTATTATGAAGATGATGGTGGTTAACGTCCGCTTAAACCAAACATTGGTCTATCAGACCTAAAGAAACAAATTATTTATTTTGATTTAATATTTTATTCATATGCTCAAAAAGCTTTGAGAGAAGCCTCCCGAGCTTACTATAATTTTGACATTGTAAAAAGCTAGGAAGGTCAGTATTGTAACAAAGATTATGAAACTGTGATCTAATGTGGTTGTATGTGGGGCACTCTAAGAGGAAGTGGTTTTCATCCTCGATGTTCATATTCTCACATATATGGTAGAACCTTTCCATCCATGGTGTTTTAGGCACTGCCCAATGACCTGTTTCACTATGGAGATCATGAGAATTCGTTCTAATCTTTGATATATTAATTTTATTCTTTGAGTTAGTTAAAATAGAGAGATACTTTTGATCTTCTAGGGTGGGGTTGATAACCTTCTTATAATAACTTAATTTTCTTTTAGCCACTAAATCTTTCTCACACCACATTTTTTCTTTGAACTTAGAAGTAATAATATCTTTAATGTTATTAATATTTTGCAATGCATACTAATATAAATCATTAAAAAAATAAATAAAAAGATTGAAAAAAATCGAAAAAGAAGGCCCTGGGTTTGATTCCTGGAATCGACCCTCGCACTAATTCCCGGAATCAGCCCCTACTATCCCAGTACCTTTTTTCGGTTTTTTTTTTAAATGATTATTTATAATGTATATTAAAATTTTTTTTTTTTATTTTTAAATATGTTTAGTTAGTTTATTCATTTTTTTTTATTTTTCTTTTCATTTTTTTTTTAATTATTTTTTTGTTAAATTTTTTCAATTGTGTTGTATTTTTAAATATTTCCATTTATTTTTTTATTTTTTATTTTTGTTTAAATTGTTAAATTTAAAGTAATTTATTGATTTTTTACTTTTATATAGGTTTTGTTTTGTTATATTTTTATTGTTATTTTATGTTATATTGATATTATTTATTTTAAATTATGTTTATTATTTTTTATTTATGTTTATTATTGCTATTATTTATTAAATGTTGTGTTTTTATTTTTTATAATTGTTTCAATATGAAAGAAAAAATGTATTTTTTGTGTTTTTATCGTTTTTTTTTTTATTAAATATTGTTTTCTTTTTATTAATTTTTGTGTTTTATATTATTGTTTATTTTGAATATTTATTTTTTTCATTTTTAAACAAGTTAATATTCATCTTCTCAAACTATCTCATGGCCCTGATGATGGACTTCACTAAGTAGTCCGAAACGTCTGATTTCATACTGCATCACAGTTTTCACAAATGTCAAATCACAGGTTAATTTTGTTTTTATTTTTTTTTATATTTGATATTTTTGTCATATTTTTACTTTAATGTTATTATAACATGAAATCACCAACATTAAAAATAAATATCTACACTTAACACATTACAAAAATTAAATTGTAAAAAATAAGCCTTTTAAACAAAAAATGGTTGATATTGCATTTAGCGTTTTTCAAAATCAAGATGTAAATCATTAACCAAAAAAAAAAAAAAAAATTCATACTAGATACATAAAAAAAAAAAAAACAAAACAAAACAAAATTATCAAAAATAAGCCCTTTAAGAAATTTGTTTTGATGTTGCATCAACACTTTTCAAAATCAACATGAAACTCACTAACATTTAAAAAATATATTCATACTTAATACATAAGAAAATTTAAAGTGCCAAAAATATGCTCCAAAAAAATTGTTTATTCTGAGTCACCACTTTTCAAAATCGAGTGATTTTTTGCTACCTCAAAAAAACAGGTACTAAGCAATTTTCTCGTTTGATCGATAATTATGTTATTTCAATACATCAAAATTTCACCCTTACCTTAGCATTGTCACGACTTTTCCTCACTGTGATTTTAAAAAAAAAATCAAAGTTAGAGAAGAGGTTTTAACATTCAGATTTGAACTATGAAAATATTTTTTTTTAGTGGGTACTTCAAAGAAATTAGCAATGAATTTGGATCAAGGTTGGTGTTTTAAGACTTACTCATCACCCGAAGACTTGGACAAGGACTTCTAGGCATTAGGCCTCATGTTTCGTTCTCTAACCTCTATTTTTCTCATTGTCCACACTATCTAACTAATCAAGCTAATCATATCTAAAAGCAATGATATTAAATTCATATTTTACTAAGGACTACTTGGGCGTTTAACCCATTAATTTCATAAAAAATTAAGTAATTTTCATAATAGTTTTCAGAGGGTTGATATATTACATTGTAGTAGGCATTCTTTTCATTGTCATAACTTTACTTGTTGCCCTTAAAAACTATGAAACATAATCTTTGAAGTTTGAACATAATAATGATATAATTGTAATTTCTAGGCTTGCTAAAGACATTGGATATAGAAGTATTTCACTCTTTATGTCATAAATAAATGCTCTCACAAGCTTTTAATTTCATTGTTGTCCTAAGAGGATTCACTGTTATTCTGAACATAATCTTTGAAGTTTCATGTAAGTTTTCATTGGTGAACTGCTTGCATTATCATAAATAACTGTTGGTTTTCTCTGGGCTATAAAATTTGAATTGCACACACATTAGCTCATTGTTTCAAGAAATTTCACTAATCTCACATATGTGTTTCAACAGTTAAGATCTGAGGAATTGATGTTATTTGTATTTTTTCTAATTCTTGAATAGTAGATGTGTTGAGATCTAATTCTTTTTGAGCTAAGGAATTTACTCAAAGTTGCATTTTGATTTTGATCAAGTGAATATTTGGACTATTTAAAAATCTCTTTTGGAATTTCAGGGAATTGTCATTAGCATTTTTCACTGAGATATCTATTGTGACTTGGTAACAATTTGTTCATTTAAGTCATCTCTTTTGCTTTGTTAGCACTTTCCAAAGTTGGCATTTGTTTTAGTGGTTGGAAGTGTCTATTTTATTTCCTAAATAACTACTTAACGCATAACTCAGAACAAATCGTAATTTAAGTGCTTTTAAATTTTAACGTCTCGTTTCACTAATCATTTTGCCTTGCAACTGCATTCTAAGTTAGTCTTGAATTTAATAATCGACCTCCAAACATAAGCTTGGTTGAAAGAAAAATAGGAAAACCTTTGTTTCTTCTCTTGAGAACTCTGGTCTTTTTAGTGTCTAAAATGGTGACCTTGCAGTCGTTAGAGCCACAACCTCTACAGCACCGAGTACATTAGATTTCAAGGAGAGAGATTGTTAATTACACCCTCGTGTGCTTCATCTTGACTTCTCTCTGCCATTCGCTATAAATTCTGAGCTCAATACAGAGAAAGATCAAAAGACATACTTAAAATATGCATTTAAGTAAAATCAACCAAGACTCCTACATTTCACATAAGTCTTAGGAATTGCATTTTCATATAGGATATTACTCATAAAAGCAGCAGTTGCCTATTTTGTACTTGATCTCAAAATTTGTAATGCAAGATTATTTAACTCCATAAGACATTGGTTTCAAATCTTATAAATCTAATCAAATCCTTAATATCTTGCTAAATATAAACAACTACTTTACCGCTCAACTATGTCTCCCATATTAATTGGTTCCCAATTAGTCCTTCATCTCATTTACATAGGGTCTACCCCCCATAGTATGTTGTTGGGAGACAGCTTAAACGAAGAGGTTGGGGATCATGGTGACATCCCCTAATCTAAGTCATCGTCGCGGTGCCTATACATTTTGAGTGACAACATGCCCTATTATAATAGGAGGGGACATTGCATTGCCTCCCCATTAGGGGAATCCTTATCCCTCATAAGCCATGTCTCCTTTAGCATTTGTTGGGTACTAAAATAAACAAACACACATTGCATCTTTGAAGGTCAATTTCTAGTTTGATAATCACAAGTTCCATGTAAAACCATGACAATATATAACAAAAATGAAACACAATATCAATATACAGCAGACCAAGTGAAAAGAACAATCCTAACAAAACGAAAATCCTTTAAATTAACAAGAGGAAAGGCTCCAATGCTTCACTTCTACTAGTAATATTATTCTTACAGTTGAAGAGTCTTCACTTGGATTCATTAACTAGAGGAAAATGATGGACAAAGAGTTTTCATTTTGCAAATCCATGCTTGTTCATGTCTTTGGAAATGTCCAAAATGCTCTCCTTTTAAATTTGTGTTGCATAATATAGACCTTAAATAAAACATATTTAAACGCTTATCATCATTGTTGAGTATTATGCATGAACATCTCACTAAGCTCTAATACCAACTAATAGGTAATGATAGGAGGAAAATGGCTTATTAGAAGCTTAGAACTTATGACTACCAATGTGAATGAGAGACAACTAAGGACAACATAAAGAAATAAATGTTTCAATCTACCCTTAAAATTAAAGACATGATTATAAGATGGTGAGTTATATCTATCATTTTTAATGCCACCTTCTGCTATGGCCTAATGTAATTTTGAAATTGGTCTATAGTTTGGGAAGTATACAAAGACATCTTATTAGGATTTTCCTATGAAGCTTATAACTCTGTGATTCAGAGATGATTACATAATAGTGCCATAACCCTACTAAGTGAAGAAAATTACATAACAGTGCCATAGTAGTTGGATAAAACATTATCCTTTTCCTTAAACAAAACAAATTTAATCAAACATAATTACATAACAATGCCATAGCAGTTAGATAAAACATTATCATTTTCCTTAAACAAAACAAAGTTAAAAAAAAGGAGGCTTTAAAATTTCAAAATGGCCTTTGCATTGGAAAATCTTCCAAACCTTACAATATTGAAATGTTTTGATTTATTGATCTATCACTTAAGATAACTTAAGATTGCAAGTCTAAGAGTAAACACATTACAAATAACCTTTACAATGGACAAAGATTCTATGTATTTCCATCAAAAATTGCCTCAATAAAGTGCCAAAGAATCATCATTAGATGCACAATACCTTGCTCGTGAAAATCTATAGGTGTTGGGCATGTGGAATTGTCTCTTGAGCACTATATAAATCTCCATAAAAATATAGTTGGGGATATCTGTACATGGGAAACCCACCTGATTTTCACCTCTAATCCTTTTTGATCAACCATTAGCTATATTTTGCAAGGTCAACATTGGAATTTAACCTGTTAGCTCTGCTACATGTTTGGACATTTTGAGGGTCAAATGTAGGCCTCACCGATTTGTTATGGCCAAAAAGGGACTTGTATCAGTCATCCTCCTCATTCCCCTTCACCCCGCTCACACTCTCATAACCCCCGTATCTCTGTTTTTCCTCCAAAACACGGCATAAGCCCCGTTTACCCCAAACCTCAAGGCGCTAAGTTTAAAGCTCCATAGCACTGACACCACATGACCGCGCGCCTTCGCAAAATATTTCCCTGTCACATCAATCTAAAACCCGTGCAATCAAACACGCGCCGTCTGATCAACTCCGCTATGATCGGACGGCATTCGCTCCTCCCACACCCGCAAACCAATCGCGCGTTAACTCACGATCAAAGTGGTTTTTGTCACGTCTCGTCTGCCACGCGTCACATGTTGGCTGGCATCGCTCACCCTGGTACGATTACCGCTCACCCTCCAAAAGCGATGTGATCAATACCGCTTACCGCCAAAACCGTAGTCCCCGCTCGTAAACCTCCGCACATATCTTCCGCCCAATGACCGTTGGATCTGTTCGCCCGAGATCCAATGGCTCACAATTGTCCGCTCCGGTTTCCTCCTGAAACCTCCCGCTGAGCCATATCCGTCGTCCATCTGCGTGATCCAACGGCTGATATCTATCCCCCGTCCTGCTCACACGTCCGCCATGCAGCCCTCTCGTACTCAACCATTCCATACTCTCGAAAGGACGAAGGTGGCCAGTGTTCAGTACTCTGCGCAGTTACTCCTCAACAAATGCATTCAACAAGAAGGATGGCTGAGAAAGAAAGGAACAGCATCAAGCAGATAAACACGTTCAGCAGTTAAAGAATTTTATTCTTTACGACACTCCACCTGCTCAAGAAGTACAACAGAGCACCCAAGAAGATCAAATTTGTTCACTGAAGTAGGCAGATTGCCCAGAGACTCCATCAGACAGTTAAAGCGGTTGGTGGTCAATTATGACCCCTCCACGCTTAGAATAGCATAATATCTTTGTAATGAAACTCTATATATACCCAGAAATCAGATGTAATCAAGGTTGATGGTTGTTGTTTTGATGTAAGGTTCAATTTCTGGAGACTGTAACTGCTTTGATACTTACAGCGTCTCGTCTTCATTTTCAGCTAATACAAGATTCTTTTGTTGTTAATTACTCACTTTCCATTTCTATTTTGTTCTAGGTTATGTCTGTTATACAGTTTCTTGAACTCTTGATGTGCATTAGAGGAGTTGTCATCCTACCTCTGTGTTAAAACCTTGTATGTATCAGTGAATGTGTTATTCAGGTTTCTTTTCACCTAATGCCAGAGAGTTATCATCCTGTCTGTACATTAGGGAATTAGATTTGCATACCTCTTTACTGGTTGCAGTCGGCCATCACAGGGTCCTGTGCATCTGCTGGTGTGGTCAGTGTTCTCCATATTCACCCAATCCTTAAAACTGTGAGTAATTGGTGGTCTAAAGCCTTGTATTCTGGGGTGTTCACACATGTCTGGAGTCAAGAAAAGTAGGAGTGGTTATCTAGCTTGAACAAGCATCATTCCTTCCATTCATCCATTTCCAACATTAAGTTGAGTTTGTAATGTTCCCGAGCATCTCTGAGCTACAACCTAGGAGAGTTTCTTGGGGTGATAACTTTAATTGGCGTCGTTGCTGGGGAGAGGAGATTGAAGCTCAGCTTCCTTGGGAGAACAACACAGTTCCGGCTTTGATGATAAACAAAGTTTGGACACATTTCTGGTTGTAATCATCTATCTGGCGACTCTACTAGAGAACCAACCTAGTGGCGACTCCACGTTTCAGTTCTGGCTCAGTTTGTGAGGCATACCCGGAGAAATCCTCAGAAATCACTAGCTGACCAGGTGCATGACCCTGAGAAGATTGTTAAGCAGAAGAAAACATCACAGAAAGGAGCATCAGGATCAGGTAAGCCTAAGAAATCTTATGTATCTCTGCAAGAGAAGGTTATAGTTGATAATACACAGTTTGAAGATCTAGAGCCTAGTATTGTTAGTGAAGAATCACCTCCAGAGATTCATAAAGCTCCTTGTTCATTCAATTCCCCTTTGGATCTCAGTCCAAAGGAAGTCTCCCATATAATCCATCATATTCCCTTGTCTCTGTCATCCATTTCATTGTTCCCCACTATTCAATCTGCCAATATCCTTCCACCTACCCCCGTCATGGCAGGTCAACAAGCTCCCACGAAGATGGAAAGAATCATAGTTGCTAGGTATGGACCTCTGGTCTTGCCTGTTCCTTTAAATGCCATGCCTGAAGGGGAATACCAAAAATACATGCCCAAATTCACTGGTACAGAAGGATTAATAGCTGAGGAACACCTTGAGTTTTTTTATAGTTATGTTGATAACCTGGATATCAGTGAAGATGATGTCTAGATGAGAGTTTTTGTCCAGAGCCTTGATGGAGAGGCTAGGAAATGATTCAGAGAATTTACCCCTAGGTCTATTTCCGACATTGAGGCCTTATATGATGCATTTTTTAAGCATTGGGGAGATAAAAAAGACTTTCGATATTACCATACTGAGTTTGGTAACCTGAAGAGAGAAAATGGGGAATCTTTGCCTGATTTTAATAAAAGATTCAATCATATGTATAGTAAGATACCAGCCGAAGTAAAGCCAACCCCCACCTTTGCCAAACTTACCTATGCCAATGCTTTTGACTTTGATTTCTGCCTGCTACTAAGAGAAAGAAGATGTGCAACTCTGGCTGATATTCAGGATGCAACTCTAGAAGTAGAATCTAATATCATGGCTACAGAAAAGCTTAAAAGCCACGCTGATAGAAGGAGGAAAAGAGGCGAGGCTTCTTCTTCCTCTGCCTCATCTTCCGATCCCAAGCGAGAAAAGATGACTAAAATGATAGATTCATTGGCTACTGAGATATCTAAGCTAAAGATTGAGCAGAACTCAGGAAAGACAAGGTTTCCAAATACATTTTCTCCAAGGAACCCAAATCCATTCAGAAAAGCAAATGAGCAGTCACAAATCATTCAGAGAGGTAAAGATGCTAATGAAGAACAAAAGGTTAAGGCTCCTTTTCAAAATGTAGTCATGGAGGAGGAGCAGTTTGAAGAGGAGGATGAAATTCGTTGCATGGAAGATAAGGGAAATGCTACCTTTTTTACATTGGCTGCATAGGAAGAATCATTGTTGCAAGGCCAAACCAGTCAAGAGTGGGACAGAGGGGTTGCTCTACAGACTGGTGAACAACAAAGGTATAATCTGAGGTCAAAAGCAAACAATGCCAAGGAGAATCTCGCCCAAAAAGCTGTTGTCCCCACAGAGCCACAGAATACCAGGCAGAAAAGACCAACAGCTGACCCAGTCATCCTCAAAGCACCAGCTCAAGAGGTAAGGGGTCCCGACAAGTCCCCTTCCCCTTTCAGTTTGGAGTTAGAAGTCCAGAAGTTAAAAATATTTGTGCCTCTGATAGAACTTGTAAAGAGTGAAGTGTTTAGAAAGCCTATCCTTGAAGCTCTTGAGCTGAAAGCCACACAAACCTCCACTGACTCTGTCAATTTGCAAGATGATAAACCTGCAGTTGTGCTTAGCCCAATGACTGAATATACTGGTGATAATTCTCCATATTTTTATGTCTCCTTGACCATTCATAACAAAATCCTCCACAATTCCCTGCTAGACACCGGGGCTAGCCACAATTTGATGCCCAAAGTTGTCATGGAAGAGTTAGGCCTTGATATCACTAGACCATATCATGATCTATTCTCCTTTGATTCAAGAAAGGTGAAATGTCTGGGATTGATCAAAGATTTGGCCATTACCCTAACTCAGCTGCCCATGAAGAGTATGGTGATGGACATTGTGGTAGCAGATGTCCCTCCTAAGTTTGGCATGCTGCTATCTAGAGGATGGATTAAGAGACTAGGTGGGACATTACAGAATGATCTCTCTTATGCCACTATCCCAATTTTTGGAGGGGAAAGCAGGAGATTGTACAGAGAAGCACAGCTGGCATACATCATCAGTGATGAGAAGAACCCTTCCAATCATCCCATTTATGCTTTGGACACCGATTTTGGAGCCTGTATTCTCCAAATTGAAGAATCCCAGAAGGCCTTTTTGCAGATCAGGAAACCCATGAATCAGGCCAGAGAAGAGCAAGGGAGTCAGGTTTGGGAGATGTTCTTTGATGGAGCATGTTCCAGGGAGACTGCAGGAGCAGGGGTGGTGCTGATATATCCAAAACAAGAAAGCACACAGTTGTCTTTTAAGTTGGCCTTCCAAGTCACCAACAATATAGCAGAATATGAAGCTTTGATATTGGGCCTTAACGCAGTGAAAAATAGAGGAATCAGAAGCATAAAGGTGTTTGGAGACACTGGTCTTATCATTCAGCAAGTAAATAGAACATTTCAAGCAAAGCACCCAAGGCTGAAAGCATACAGAGATGAGGTATGGAGACTCAAATATTCTTTTGATAGTTTTTGTATCTCATACATCCCTAGAGCCAAAAATCAGCTTGCCGATTCCCTTGTTGTGTCTGTTAGCATGTTTATCCCTCCCATGCCTCCCAGACTTGTTTATGAAGTCCAAATGAAATATAGACCATTATTGCCTGATAATGTCTAGCATTGGAAAGTTTTTGAAAATGATGATGAAGTTAATAGGTTTCTCCAAGTTATTGATGAATTTGCTGAAGTGCAAATTGACCAAGAGAATGAAACCTTGGAAGAAAATCCCCAATCCCAGCTTAGGAATAGAACTGGCAAAGATAGCATTGTCCAACTTCCCAACAATCATATACCTAAGGGTCTAGTTCCTTTAGAACTGTTGTTTGACCATAATGATGTGCCTTACAAGGTTTCCCAAAAAGAAGACCAAACTGCAATCTGTAAGCATAATATAGGGAGTCCAGATCATCCAAGATATATAAACCTATCTACTCGTCTGTCTACTGACCAAAGTTCTGAATACTGCAATTTAATGAAGCAATTTGCTGATGTCTTTGCCTGGGAATATAGTGACCTGAAAACTTATGATAAAAAGATCATCCAGCATAAAATTCCTGTGGAGAAAGACACCATCCCTTTCAAGCAGAAGCTGAGACCAATAAACCCTTTACTCCTTCCTCTGATTGAAAAGGAAATCAAGAAGTTACTGGCTGCCAAAATCATAGTCCCTCTCAAATATTCAAAATGGGTAGTCAATTTGGTAGTGGTAAGGAAGAAAAGTGGAGAAATCAGACTCTGCATTGATTTCAAAAACTTAAATAAATGCTCTAAGAAAAACAATTATCCTCTACCCAAGATGGAGCATTTGCTGCAGAAGGTCTCAGGAGCCAAAGTGATGTCTTTCCTGAATGGATTTTCAGGGTATAATTAGGTTGTTGTACATCCAGATGACCAAGAAAAGACTGCATTCAATATGCCTTTTGGGCTGATGAATGCTGGAGCCACCTTTCAGAGTGTTATAGCTCTGATACCACTTGTTGTAGATCTAACCCAGAAATATTATAGATCTGATATGAAAATATAAGATAATGCAAATAAACCTAGAAATAATATGAAATGATTCTTTATTGATCAAAACCCTTAAGGTAGGGCACAACACCATACATTCACTCCTTAAGGAAGGAGAAACACTCCACAAGCCATAATGCCTGTTCATACAATAATCTTTGACATTTCTTTCTTGACACTAGAGTCTCTAGCCTCTATATAGGCCTCATACATACAATACCATGAATCATTACCATGGTTCCCTCATACCATCCAACTAATAACATGGGCCCATTACATTATTACTAACTACTTGTGGTCCCTTACATGATATGGGTTAACCACCTTATTTATTACTATGGCCCATCCCATTATTACATTATTACCTTGGGTACCTCCCTTTGTACCCCATATTACCCCCCCAAATATATAACACAGAGAGCTATTGATGTAGCATTCGTGGGAGAGAAGGATAAGTTTGTCCTTATCTACCTTGATGATATAACAGTTTACTCCAGCAGTCATCAAGATCATTTGCAACATTTGAAGGAAGTGTTCCTGAAGTGCAGAAAGTTTGGGATTTCAGTCAATCCTAAAAAGTCACAGTTTGCTTTAGAAGAAGGCAAACTGTTAGGACATATTGTTTCTGCTGCAGGTGCCTGATTTGACCCAGAAAGAGTAAAAGCAATACAGACCTTGTCTGTCCCAAGATCAAAGAAGGATATCCAGTCCTTTTTGGGCAAAATAAATTTTGTGAGGAGGTTTATCCCAAATTTTGCAGCACTTGTGAAGCATATCACCTCCATGTTGAAAAAAGGGTCAGAGATCAAATGGACTGATTCAGCAAAAAGATCCTTTGAGTCCATTAAGAAAGCTATTATGGAAGCTCCTACCTTGAGCAGTCTAAATTACAGCAAGGAGTTTCATATATTTTCATTTGCCTCTGAAGACACCCTTGCAGTAGTTTTATTGCAAGCAGATGAAAAAGTCTTAGAGCATCCAGTGGCAATTTTCAGCAAAACCTTAAGGGATGCTGAGCTGAGGTATGATATCATCGAAAAACAAGCATATGCTCTTATCAAATCTTTGTAAGCATTCAGAATTTACATTCTGCATTCCAAGATAATTGCATATGTGCCCTCTACTTCAATAAAATATGTCTTAACACAGCCTGATGCTAATGGAAGAAAGGCTAAATGGATTACAAAGCTAATTGAGTTTAATATAGAGTTAAAGCCCACCAAGCTTGTCAGAGGTCAAGGCCTAGCCAGACTATTAGCTAAAGAAAATTGCAAAACACTGGACATAAATCTCATAAGCATGATTGCAGAAAATGGTCAGACAGAAGAAGAAGGAACAGTTGAACCAGAAAAGAATCAAATGCTGGCCGAAAATCTAGCTTCTTGTGATTGGTACTCTGCCATAGCTCAATTCTTAACGAAGCTAGAAGTTCCTCCAGATTCTAGTTCAAGCCAAGCCAGAACTATCAAACTCAAAGCAGCAAAATACTACATCCACGAAAATCTGCTCTACTGGAGGAACCCCTTTGGAATTCTTTTGAGTTGTCTAGACAAAGAACAATCTATAGAAGTCATGTAGTAGTTTCATTCCAGCATGTGTGGAGGACACCACTATTGGAAGACTACATCCCACAAAATCTTCAAAGCTAGGTACTATTGGCCCACCTTATTTTCTGATGTATTTTTATTTAAACCTTGTGAAAGGTGCCAAAGATTTGAAGGGAAGCAGCAATTGAAGTCCCTGCCCTTAAAACCTATACATGCTAGTGGCCCATTTCAGCAGTGGGGCTTGGATTTCATTAGAGAAATCAATCCACATTCCAGTGGCCAACACAGATGGATCCTAGTAGCCACTAATTACTTTACTAAATGGATTGAGGCCATTCCTACCAGAAAGGTTGATCATCAGGTGGTCATGAAGTTTTTAACAGAGAATATCTTCATCGGATTTGGTTGTCCACATAAATTAGTCACAGATAATGCAGTAGCCTTCATGGCAAAAGAATTAGTGTACATGTGCAATTCAATGGGCATTAAATTGGTTCGTTCCACCTCATACTACCCTCAAGGCAATGGTCTAGCAGAGTCCTCCAACAAGAGTTTTATAACGATAATTAAGAAGCTGTTGGAAGACAACAAAAAAGAATTGGGACTCCAAACACAAATATGCACTATGGGCCGACAGAGTGACCACTAAGAGATCCATAGGGAATTCTCCATTCAAGCTGGTATATGGCACTGAGACTGTGTTCCCAATTCAATTAACCCTCCCTATGGCAAGGTTCCTGCAACAAGAACAGAATGAGGAAGAAGACATGGCAAAAAGGATCACTAATTTAGCAGAGGTACACCAAATCAGAGAACCGCTAGTTGAAAAGTCTGCAGCACATCAGAAGAAGATCAAGGATGCTTTTGATAGAAGGACAAAAATAGATAATTTTCAGGTTGGAGATTTGGTTCTAAAGTAGGATGCACTGAAAGAGAAAAGAGGCAATCACGAGAAGTTTGATGCTTTCTGAACAGGGCCTTTTATTATTTCTCAGATCCAAGGGAACAATACCTTCATACTACAAAGTATGGGAGGAGAAGCAGTTTTTGACAGCCTGAAAATTTATGTTGTTTAAGGTCTTTGGCCTTAAAATTGTAAATATGTTGTTTTATCAGTTTTAATGTAAGCTCAGCCAGACTCCATGTCCAATGGAACACTAGGAAATTTTGCTAATTTGTTTTTCACAGGAAAGGCATTGCTCTGCAGTTCTTGAGACCTCATAGGGAGGATCTCATCCCCAAAAGGTGCCAGTGTTAGCTCTGCTACATGTTTGGACACTTTGAGGGTCAAATGTGGGCCTTACTAGGTTGTTATGGCCAAAAAGGGACTTGTATCAGTCATCCTCCTCGTTCCCCTTCACCCCACTCACACTCTCATAACCCCCACATCTCTGTTTTTCCTCCAAAACTCGGCATAAGCCCCCTTTTCCCCCAAACCTCAAGGCGTTAAGTTTAAAGCTCCATAGCACCGCCACCACATGATCGCGCGCCTTCGCAAAATATTTCCCTGTCACATCAGTCTAAAACCCATGCGATTAAACCCGCGCCGTCCGATCAACTCCGCTATGATCGGACGGCATTCGCTCTCCCGCACCCGCATACCAGTGGCGCGTTAACTCGCGATAAAAGAGGTTTTCGTCACATCTCGTCCGCCACGCGTCACACGTTGGCTGGTATCGCTCGCCCTTGTACAATTATCGCTCACCCTCCAAAAGCGGTGCGATCAATACCGCTTACCTCCAAAACCGTAGTCCCCGCTCATGAACCTCCGCACATCTCTTCTACCCAATGACTGTTGGATCTGTCCGCCCGAGATCCAACGGCTCACGATTTTCCGCTCTCGTTTCCTCCCGATACCTCCTGCTGAGCCATATCCTTCGTCCATCTGCGTGATCCAATGGCTGATATCCATTCCCCGTCCTGCTCACACGTCCGCCATGCAGTCCTCTCGTACTCAACCATGCCATACTCCCGAAAGGACGAAGGTGGCCAGTGTTCAGTACTCTGCACAGTTGCTCCTCAACAACTACATTCAACAAGAAGGATGGTCGAGAAAGAAAGGACCAGCCTCAAGTAAATAAACACATTCAACAATTAAGGAATTTTATTCTTTACGACACTCCCCCTGCTCGAGAAGTACAACAGAGCACCCGAGAAGATCAAATTCGTTCACTGAAGCAAGAAGATTTCCCCAGAGACTCCATCAGACAATTAAAGCGGTTGGTGGTCAATTATGACCCCTCCACGCCTAGAATAGCAGAATATCTTTGTAATGAAACTCTATATATACCCAGAAATCAGATGTAATCGGGGTTGATCGTTGTTGTTTTGATGTAAGGTTCAATTTCTAGAGATTGTAACTGTTTTGATACTTGCAATGTCTCATCTTCATTTTCAGCTAATACAAGCTTCTTTAGCTGTTAATTGCTCACTTTCCGTTTCTATTTTGGTCTAGGTTGTGCCTGTTATACAGTTTCTTGAACTCTTGATGTTTAGCATTAGAGAAGTTGTCATCCTACCTCTGTGTTAAAACCTTGTATGTATCAGTGAATGTGTTATTTAGGTTTCTTTTCACCTAATGCCAGAGAGCTGCATCCTATTTGTACATTAGGGAATTAGATTTGCAGACCTCTTTACTGGTTGCAGCCGGCCATCACAGGGTCTTGTGCATCTGCTGGTGTGGTCAGTATTCTCCATATTCACCCAATCCTTAACATTGTGAGTAATTGGTGGTCTAAAGCCTTATGTCTTGGGGTGTTCATGCATGTCTAGAGTCAAGCAAAGTAGGAGTGGTTATCTGGCTTGAACAAGCATCATTCCTTCCATTCATCCATTTCCAACATTAAGTTGAGTTTGTAATGTTTCCAAGCATCTTCAAGCTACAACCTAGGAGAGTTTCTTGGGGTGATAACATAACCAACTACAGCGATTCTTGTATATGCCTTCCAAAATGAAGTAATCCTTTGCAACAATTCTTATTGACTTGAAGAGTGATCCGTTGTCATTCTTTCTTTACCATCTCCCTAATCTATGCCTCTAAGATTAACTATTCAATTTTAATACTCAAATACTCCCGAAGTTCTCCCAAGCACTCCACCATCTCGCTGCAAATATAAGACAATAGAATTTAGGCTCTTTCAGACAATATGGAGAGTTTGTGAAGGAGTGTCATCTTTGTCCCTTTCTGCCTCTCTATTAATCCTTGTAAATATTGCAAATCTCCTCCTCTTGTGAATGATACAAAACTAAAAACTTGAGAATCCTAACTATCTCCCCCTACAGCAAAGGTACCAGGATCAAGGTAAATTCATGGTGAACTATATTGGAAAGACAATAATGTGGACCAGAACTGGAGACATTGGGACGTACACAATAACCCTTAGGAAGATGGAATGAATGACATTCTCTTAACCCCACAATTTTGTCTAGATAAAAGGAAGATCCGTCACTCTCAAAATAAAGATCAACTGAGCTGGGGCAAACTAGATGGAGGCACCTTCACTGTGAAGGAAGCCAGACTGTATTTAGAAGACAAGGATCAGGATATGAAAGTAAATTGGCATAACAATGTATGGGACTCAACCATCTGGCCGAAGATTAAAACCTTCCTATGGCTCTTAATGTACCGCAGGATCCTTACTTGGGAAAACCTATGCAAAAAAAGTTTCAAGGTTCCATCCCGATGCCCACTCTGTGAAAGAGAAGAGGAAACGATGAATCACCTCCTCAATAACTATGAATGGATTAATCAACTCTGGATTTCGATGGAGAAAATATTTAAACAGACAGACAGAATCAGAGAATCTATACAGGATAGCATAGGAAATTGGAGAACCAATTTTTCGAGTTGTGACATAGTAAACATTCTATGGAAACTAAGCCCTGGTTTCATTGTCTGGTCTACCTAGAAAGAAAGGAATAGAAGAATTTTTCAAAAAGAATCCAGACCACTAGAAATCATTAAACGAGTATTATGCAAAACATGCGGGAGACAACCCTTTCCAGGTGTAAAGCAGAACAGAAGCACGAGCCTTCCGCAAATGACATGCAAATTATGCAATGTTTTGGGATAATTGTTGCCACTGCTACTATTTCTCAGGTGCATAGACATCTTCCCGTTTCCTCTCCAGGCTCCTGGCAACCTCTTCAATCGGGATTTTACAAGTTGAATTTTGATGGTGCCTCTCGGGGCAACCCAGGCCCTGCAGGCCTAGGAGGTTTAATATGAAACAACAGTGGTGAAATCATTCACATCTTCAGTCAATCTATAGGGGAAGCTACCAATAATGAGGCTGAATTCGCAGCTTTAGAGCAAAGTCTACAAATCTTTATTCGCTTGGGGAAAAGGGCTGTAATGGTGGAAGGAGATTCGCTCCTAGCTATCAAGGCAGCAAGAGAATTGCAAACTAGTACTCGGCCTGAAAAGGTCATGAAGCGCTGGAGACTAGCTAAACTAACAAAACTCATAACCAAACATCTTTTAGTTCTCGATGGGGTGATTCTGCAGGCCATTAGGCGAAATGCAAATGCCATGGCAAATTGTCTTACAAACCACGAAGTGGACACTTGAAATGATAAATTGGAGCCCTGTTGGCAGGATGTAGCGTGTGAGGATCTTCAAGACAGATGTTTACAACTCTCCAGGCAAGACCTTGGCATGACAAGAGAGTGGAACGACATCCATGGGACGGTTCATCATTAATTTATGAAGCTAGTCACATTGTCCATTCCCGAATTCATAATGACTGGATATGGAACCGCGAATGGAAGGCCTATGGTTCATATCAGGAGGAGGGGCAGATCCGTCACAAGAATGTTGGTTAGATCACACATCACGTATCAGAGGACACGTGGCCTAGTTTCGGCAGGAATAAGTGCGGCAATACGATTGTAATTGACTGTGATCATGAAAAAGGCAATCAGTAATCTGATGGGGATCATAGTTGTCAAGAATAAAGGAATTAAGGAGGCTCCGCCTGGAGTTGAGAACCCTCACATTGCACCTTCAATTATAAATACACAAACCTCCGAAATTATTTGCATCTGCCCTAGATATCTCTTAGAGCTAAACCTGGTGCGCACTGTGAGGTATATAGGACCCTGTTTATCAATCGTAGGCACTTGCATTAGCATTATGGCGAACAAAATCAATAGAAGTGCTAGAGCGACCAGGGATTTGAAACAAGCCCGGGAGATGTATGAAGCCTTGGTCTCCACAAAGGGAAAAAAGGATATGGATGATCTACAAGTTAAGGTGGACGAAGCCCAGGAAGGTCTGAACATCAATATTATCGATGAGGAAGTGGATTGGCTCGAGGACCCAGGCACCCCTGCCACCAGGGCTACCCAATTCTTGAGAACCCAGAGTGAGGCCTGGCGTATGAAAACCATGCTCGCCAAAGCATTAATGGTCTGAAAATCACTCGTGAATGATCTCAATTAATTAATGAAGGTATTACAGACTCATGTGTTGGGGTGTGTCTATGTTATTTTAGGCAACGGATCAATAAGATTGTGAAATACACAGACACTTCAAACAGTAAGAGAAACACAATAAGCAAATACAGAACACGACAAATTAATAAGGAGTTCACCCAATCCTCCTCGGCTATGTCTCCTAGTCCAGCCTTCAGTGGTGGCCTTTTTTATTGTCTTAAAGTAGAGATTTTACAATAAGGAGCTCAATTTGAGTCTCACTTAACAGATGATGATCAGTAAGGTGGTATTGGATTCCCCAAGCCTCTAGAGTACACAGACTTCCCCTTACTGGATCTCGACCTCAACTGGTCTCAATGGTATGAGCCGAATTTGGTACTCAATACTGAACAGGTATACATAGAGGAGTTGCCTGAACCTCTCAAGCCCTCTCTGGAGTTCACAGACTCTCGGACTCTCTCTGTCTCTGTCTGCTCGATGTTGCCTTTGCTATGCAGGTCAACTCGACTTCTTTGTTCTCTGCAATTCGCTTCTTTCTCTACTTTTGTCTCCCCTGCTCTTTATATGTTCGTGGCTTAAAGCCAATTTACTCCCTGAATGTTCGTTTCCGCTTCCCAGCTCTCTGGATCACTTGCCTCTGTCTGCTGGAATTCCCCTGCTTTGTGTCGTCATCGTTGTGTAACGCTACACAGAGAGGTGACCACTTGTCGCCTTACAGACTGAGTGTCAGTTTTCTTTTGAACAGTGGTTACTTCCATTAGTCCAAGATTTGCCTGCGAAACTGATCCTTCTACCAGCTCATTGGTCATACCGGACCTCAAATATTTACATGTCTCAGTCTATTTTCCCGTCGAATCTGGTCATCCATTAGGTTAATTCCCCGGCATTGATTTGGAGCCTCCAGATCCTATGGTCTCCATTCATATCGCGCGAGTAAGTTGCTCGACCATTAGTCACGCGATGTAAGCGGTTTTCTCTCTCATATGTTGGACACGCGTCGCCGGGAGTATGGCATCGCACTGAACTCGACCAAACCCGCTTATCGCTCGAAGTGCACGCGATATCCTGTTGGTTTTGGGCGTGGGACCCGCCTTCCGACGTTTTTTGCATGGTTTCCTGTTTTCCCTCGTGACCGAGAGCTCGGGGCTTTCCTTCTCTAAGGGTTTTGTCCTGCTATATGCAATCAAAAACTGCCTTTGTTTCTGGATCTGGGCTTCCGATTGCCAATTTGCATCCATGCATGGTCTCCATGGGCCAATGGACAGCGCACTTTGACCGAGGGTCCTCGTTGTTCCATGCAGGCCACAATTGCCATTGTCCAGAGGTCATTTCTGATACTTGTTATTCATAAGATTTGATCTGACATAATTTTGAAACAGTCATGAGAAATGTTTAGAGATCCAACACGGATCACGGCTTTCCCACTGAAAAAGTTTTTGAACCACCAAAAGTTGGTTTTCAAGCATCGACTAAGTGAGGGTATAGCTGTCTCACTTATCCAATCTCTATCCATTTTGCACTGCTTGGATTTGAACCTTTGCGTCCAATCCTGAGGTACTCAACATCTCCCCTATGCATCGTCCTCACCTTCCTGTCCAAAATTGTGTCTTCCTGCAATTCATTGAGATATTCAGGTAATAGATCATCAATAGAAGGCAATTGACTTTGCTCTTCGGGATCTTCAATTAATGGAAGTTCAAATAGTCTCAGGTTGTCTGCATTAACGACTAAGTAGATGTGCATGTAAGCTGGTAAATCAAGGCGAAAAAAATTCCCACCAATTTTCTCAAGTATCTTGAAAGGTCCATACCTTATTGGCTTTAGCTTTTTACCTTCACCTTGCATGCTGTCTTTGCTGATATAAAGCCAGACTTGATCACCAACTTGGAAATTATGCTCCATTTGATGCTTGCCATGCCTTGCCTTGTATTTGGCTTGGCTCTTTTGCAGTTGTTCCTGTACTACCTAGTGAATCTCTTGGATTTATTCAATGAACTTGGTTACCTTGTCCACATCATTGTGTCCATCAACTGTTATGTCTTTACCAAAAGACAAAATCCAAGGAAGACCTTGGTGTGAAACCAAAACACATTTCAAAAGGAGATCTTTGTGTAGAAGAATGTTTTGCTCGGTTGTAAGCATATTGTACATAACAAAAATGTTCGTCCCAAAGTTTGGGATGCTTGTTGCAATAGCCTCTGAGCAACTAGATCATTATCATGTTGACTACTTCTCTCTGGCCATCTGTCTGTGGATGAAACACTGTGCTTTTCTTCAATTTGGTGTCCATCAATTCCCACAGACTCGACCAAAACTTCCCAACAAATCGGGTGTCTCGATCAGATACAATGGAAGTGGGTAATCCAAAATGAACCCATACATGCTGAAAGAACAACTTTGCAGTTTGTTCAGTTGTAATCTGTTTATTACAAAGTATCAAAATACACATTTTGTTGAACCTATCTACAACAACATATAAATAGTCATGACCCTTCCTAGATTTAGGCAGTCCTCTAACAAAGTCCATGGAAACACTTTCCCAAGGATGAGAAGGAATTGGCAGTGGAGTGTGCAAGCCTAGTTTTGTATTGTTGGACTTGCTTTTAGCACACATGGTACACCCTCTTACATATCTAGAAATTGTCCCATTCATTTTTGGCCAATAACAAAATCTCTGCAGTTGTGCAACCGTTTTACTTACCCCGAAGTGACCTGATATTAGAAAAGTGTGTGCTTCTCGAATTATCTTTACTCTTTCAATTTGCGAAATGCATAGCTTCCCATAATGGTACAAGAGTTGGTCCTTAACGTGATAATCCAATTCTTCTACTCGTTTGTCTTGACTTACAGTTGCATATACATCTTTGAAATCTATATCTTGAGCATATTGTTCAATGTAGCTCCCATGCAGTATTGAATTATGCTTAAGTATAGTGGATGCATTTATAATAGGTCTAGATAACATATCTGCAACTTTATTGTGTATGCCCTTTTTTATATCTGGTGACTAAATGAAACTGTTGTAGAAAACCCATCCACCTATAGTGTCTTGATCGTTGCAACTTAGTTTGCGAGTTTAGATATTGAAGTGGTTGATGATCAGTATGTATAACTTTCTCTCTGCCCATTAAGTAATGTTTCCATTTTTTCACACTTTGTACTAATGCATACAATTCTTTATCATATGTTGGATAGTTAACTATTGCAGAATTAAATATCTTAGAATGATAACATATGGGTTTACCGTGTTGTATCAACACTGCTCCCATGGCATAGTCACTGGCATTTGTTTGGATCTCAAATGGTCTTTGAAGATCTGGCAGTGCTACTACTGGTGTTGTACTAATCTTTTCTTTCAAGTGTCGAAAGCTTTCCGCTGTTTGCCTCCCCACTGAAACACCTTGTTCAATCCTATCAAAATATGTAAGGGAGTTGCAATTGAGGAAAAGTTAGAAATGAACTTTCTCCAATATTGTGTTGCTCCTAAGAAGCTTCTCACTTCTATAGCAGATTTAGGTTTAGGCCAGTTTATAATGGCTGCAACTTTAGAGAGATCTATCTTCAATTCACCACCCCCTACTATATGTCCCAAATAATTCAAAGATGTTTTGCCAAATTCACATTTTGAGAGTTTAACATAAAAAATTTCTCTTTTCAAAACATTTAGTGTCTATTTAACATGCTTTACAGGTTATTTCCACGTTTTGCTAAACGTAAAAATGTCATCTAGATATACAAAAAGAAAATCATCAAGAAAAAGTCTAAGTACACCATTCATTATTCTCATGAAAGTAGCAGGAGCATTATTTAAGCCAAAAGGCATAACCAGCCACTCATACAATCCCTACTTTGCTCTGACCTGATGATATCCACCATGCAAGTCTAGCTTGGAAAAATAAACAGCTTCCTTTAATTGATCTAATAGATCATCTATGCGAGGAAGGGGATAACGATTTTTTATCGTTATCTCATTCAGTGCTCGGTATTCAATGCACATTCTCCACGAGCCATCTTTTTTTCTCACCAAAACGATTGGTGACCCACATGGTGATGTGCTAGGTCTGATGAACCCCTTCTCGAGCAACTCCTGCACCTGCTTCTTGATTTTTGCATGCTCTAAAGCGGACAACCTCTTATACCTGTGGCTGCAATGGTTGTTTCATCTCCTGAGTCCGACCCCAAATCTTTCTGAATAGTTGTAGCAGTTTTCTTCTTCTTGCCCTCGAACTTCTTAAGTCTCAACTCCGGATGCAGAATCCAGCAGTGCTCATCATCATGCCCATCTTTTTTATAGTGAGTGCATGAAGACTTTGTCCTTTATGCAGCATTGGCCTTCCTTTCTTTCTATTTCTATTTTCTTTTTTCCTTATTCTTGTTTGCAATGGGTTTGGATGATCCCCCAACTTCTGGATTCCCATTCTTTCCTCTAACTTCTAGATGCGTAGCTTGAACAAATACCTCATCTATACTAGTGGGATTACACATGAGGATAGTGTGCCTCATGTAGCTGTGTAGACCCCCTATGTACTTCAACAGAGTCTCAAGTGAGTCTAATGAAATTCCTAGAATCAAAGCTCTCTTCCTAAATTCTTAAGTGTAACCCTGTACACTTTGCCCTTTCAATTAGCAAAGAGTTTGCCAGCTCATCATGGTTTGCTGCATGTAAGCTAGTGGATAGAACCGTTTTTTATTACAGAAACAAATTCACTCCAGACAAAAAGAATCTTACCATGTTTCTTCATGTCAGCTTGTGTCCTGCCTTCCCACCATACCAAGGTGATGCCTCCAAGGCGTAGGCTGGCCAACTGAATCTTACTCTTGTCTGAGTCGATACTCTACACTCTGCAATATACATCAATTTGTCTGATTCAATTATCCAACTTCTCTGCATTCAACTCTCCATCATATATTGGTAAATCAAATTTAACATCTAATTTAATCAAAGATGCCTTCTTTTTATGTTCAAGGCTATTAGGAGGTGTCAGAAAACTTTCTTCTTTCCCTTTGCCTTTTGAGTGGTCATGGAGGAGAGATTCTTCTTCTCCTTTATCTTGTTTGGAGCCTGATGAATCCTCATCTTTATGTTTTGTAAAGTCCCTATACATTTCCTCTACCATGGACCTCATGGCCAGGAAACTATCTATGA
Source organism: Pinus taeda (assembly GCA_000404065.3). Lineage (NCBI taxonomy): Eukaryota > Viridiplantae > Streptophyta > Pinopsida > Pinales > Pinaceae > Pinus > Pinus taeda. The sequence continues at coordinate 45,850 of APFE030367687.1, forward strand.
ATTGAGGGTCTAGCCCCAAGGGACTTTCTTCTGACATTTTCTTCCGAGGATAGACTCTTCCAATCTCCGGGTTAGTTTTGATTAGCTCTCCTTCTCTTAATTTAAGCTTTGATCTAGTTAGCATTCAACAGCAAAATCTAACACAAGCTTGTCTAACCTTAAACAACCTAGGAGCTCTGATACCACTTGATCTGAAAATCACTCGGAATGATCTCAGTTAATTAATGAAAGTATTACAGACTCATGTGCTGGGGTGTGTTTATGTTATTTTAGGCAACGGATTGATAAGATTGCGAAATACACAGACACTTGAAACAAAAAGAGAAACACAATAAGCAAATACAGAACACAACAAATTTAAAAATGAATTCACCCAATCCTCCTTGGCTACGTCTCCTAGTCCAACCTTCAGTGGTGGCCTTTTTTATTGTCTTGAAGTAGAGATTTTACAATAAGGAGCTCAATTTGAGTCTCACTTAACAGATGATGATCAGTAGAGTGGTACTTGGATTCCCCAAGCCTCTAGAGTACACAAACTCCCCCTTACTGGATCTCAACCTCAACTGGTTTCAATGGTATGAGCCCAATTTGGTACTCAATACCGGACAGGTATACACAGAGGAGTTGCCTGAACCTCTCAAGCCCTCTCTGGAGATCACAGACTCTCGGACTCTCTCTGTCTTTGTCTGCTCAATGTTGCCTTTGCTCTGCAAGTCAGCTTGACTTCTCTGTTCTTTGCAATTCGCTTCTTTCTCTACTTCTGTCTCCCCTGCTCTTTGTCTGTTCGTGGCTTAAAGCCACTCTGCTCCCTGACTATTCGTTTCCGCTTCCCGGCTCTCTGGATCGCCTGCCTCTATCTGCTAGAATTCCCCTGCTCTGCATTGTCATCGTTGTGTAACGCTGCACAGAGAGGTGGCCACTTATCGCCTTACGGACTGAGCGTCAGTTTTCTTTTGAATGGTCGTTATTTTTGTTACTCTAGGATTTGCCAGCGAAACTGATCCTTCTGCCAGATCATGGTCATGCCGGACCTCAAATCTTTACGTGTCTCAGTCTATTTTCCCGTCAAATCCGACCATCCATCAGGTTAATTCCCCACTATTGATCTAGAGCCTCCAAATCCTACGATCTTTGTTCATATCACGCAGGTAAGTTGCTCGACCGTTACTCACACGATGTAAGCAGTTTTCTCTCTCATCCGCTGGATACGCGTCGCCCGGTGTATGGCATCGTGTTGAACTCGGCCAAACCCGCTTACCACTCGAAGTGCACGCGATATCCTACCGGTTTTTGTCGCAGGACCCACCTTCTGATGTTTTCCGCACGGTTTCCTGTTTTCCCTCGTGACTGAGCGCTCGGGGCTTTCCTTCTCTGAAGGTTTTGTCTTGCGATTCGCGATCAGAAACTGCCTCTATTTTTGGATCTGGGCTTCTGATTGCCCATTTGCATCCATGCGCGGTCTCCATGGGCCAACGATCAGCGTGCTTTGACCGATGGTCCTCGTTGTTCCGTGTAGACCACAATTGCCATTGTCCAGAGATCATTTCTGATACTTGTTATTCATAAGATTTGATCTGACATAATTTTGAAACAGTCATGAGAAATATTTAAGGATCCAATTCGGATCAATTGAGCATGCAAGGAGCTGCCATGAAAGATGCCCACTATGCAACTTCTCTAGCCTCGACCAAGAATTCTACAAGGTTAGACAAACTGGAAATCAACATGAAAGCACTCACTGAGGAACTGAGAATGATGTCTCAGAGCCTCGGAGCCTTCATTAGGATCTTCAACATCTCAATTAGCAAGGGGACCAATGGGGTTGTGGATATCTAGAAGGACGATTTCAAAACTACAACTGTCAAACGCAGCAAGTCCCGGCAGGCTCCCAAGGAAGGTGAGGAAGCTGGCCCAAGTGCTGTTGTTCCTGATGAAGATGCAGAAATCGACCAGTGAGCACCTAGGAGGCAGGTTTCTACAAAGTGTCACAATCAGCCTCATTTGTTTTGTTTTCATTCTAGTCTCTGTTGCTAATGTAATCCGACGGACCTTTCAGTAGCCCCCTACGTCAAGTTTGACTCTGGTTCTGTCTGGCAGCCCTGTGTGGTTGGCCATTATTCGTGTCGATCTTTGTTTGATCCAGGCTCTGTTTGGGTAGTTTCAGTTCAAAGTGGCAGGCCTCGTGCTCCTTAAGGCCTTGTATGTAGTTTCTGTTCTGACTGGCCTGCATTTCTCTAATCTTTTGGAAAGGGCGGACCCATTTTGTAACTCTATGTAATTTTGTGATCTAATATATACCAACTGATTTACAAAAAAAGAAAGAATGATACAAAACTAAAATCTAATCTTGTGATTATTTCTTTAGGGCACTAAATGGCATGATTTAGGAACAATCCCTTCAATGGTCCATCAATCTCCCACCTCCCTCCTAAAGTTTATGCACATGGCATCTGATTGGAATGCAACTACACTTCTGGTGGTACAGTGAGGTATCTCTCTTCTGATGGTACAGTGAGGTATGCCTAGAAGGAAAAATGCATAAATGGTTTCAAAAGGTATTGTTGTTGACAATTTCATATGGTGCCATTTTGAGCTTGAAAATTCCTCTGGAGGGATTTTGAAGACAAGGTATGTACATTCTGTTGGTCATTGTATTTGCAATTTAGGCCGACTTGCGCAGCTTGTGGGATTGTATTATGTTGTATTTTATTATGCTTTAGGCACCAGCCAGTGGCCACTAGCCTTTGTATGATAAGAGTTCTTACTCCATTCAAGAGTATGGGGTGAGAACCAATAGAGTAAAAACTACAATGTATCAGACTTCCAGCTGTTAATATAAGCCTGTGTTTACCGCATATTTGTGTTGCTTTATGTGGTTGGATTCTAGTTTATCTTTATGTTATGTTCAAGTGCAGTTCTGGATATTATATTTCTTTATCACACTTGCTAATTATTGAGCTATACATCTAATAATCGTGCTTGATGATGCACTCTGTTATCAGAGTTAGCTTAGGGCAGACCTCTGTTACTTTCATTACTTGTTAACTAGTGATGCAGCTTCAGTTACTTTCAGCATTTCTTATGTTTTCCTTAGCATGGTCTTAGCACACCCAATAGATATTTACACCCACATTCTCACCATGGCTGCTACATACCTCCCAAACCACAGCGAGAATGTGGTTGAGTAATAAGTATTGAGTTACTTTTGAACCCTGAGCTTTGCCAGTTTTAAAAGAAAAAAATTACACAACTGCAGCTGCAGCCTTCATTTAAATAAGAAGGCCAGAAAAGAGGATCATACAGCCAGGCCACATCCATATTAAGAAAACAGACACAATTCGTGGCCATTTTCAAGAGAGATTTCCATTCCATGAAGAACTTGTTGGTTTTTAAAACTGCACCCATAAGCATGGAAAACAGTTTGGTAGGTGACATTCTGCTCACGATTAAGATGCCTCTGTTCACAATCTTCTCTTCCTCCAAGTCCAGAATATTGACCTGAAAGTACCTATTTGAAAAGATGGCGACAATTGATAGTGGCCTGCAAGCACAAAGATATCCATGTACACTCGATGAATATGTGACTTGTAATGCTTCATAACAATCCCTCTCTTTGATAAGATGTAAGAAAGCATACCTGAGAGAAATGCATCCATTGTTAATCCAGCAGCATCAAAAGTAAGGCGTGTCCAGATGATCAAACGTGGGAGACCAAGTGGCAACCTAAAGATAATTTTTTGAATAATCAATAGAGGATTCCAAAATAATAAGTTGCACGAGTAACTAATTGATTTTCAAAAAGAATAGAACATGTCAATGCCATATAGTTTTCCAAAAGTGCTCTGTTGAAACCATGGTCGGTATATTTAAAAGCAGTACAGCAAAAGAAATTCAAAAGTACACCAATAAATATGGAAACATACAAACAAACAAATTCTGAAAATCGATAAAGAGAATTAAGTATTGAAAGGAAACTTTGAGGTTAAAGGATTAAATGATCATGAAAAACTTGAACAAACTTTAATTTTATAGCAAGTAAATGTTAGTTTTCCTCTTTGCAGTCAAAAGATAGACTCCAAGTGCTAATATGCCATATCAATATGGGCCCAACCAGAATTTTAAAAAAAAAAAAAAAAACTAATATTTTTTATATTTTTAAAAGTTCTGGATTCGTTGTGAATCTGTGATAAAAGGAGAAAGAACTATGTTACAGTGTTGCTGCCATCCAGAGAGAGAGAAACAATAACTAGGAAAGAGATCAATTAAAAATTCTGTCCCCAAACACTGCTACAGCTTGTATTTTGATTCCCATGAATATCAGTTTGATAGCATGATCAACAATTCAATGTGGTAGATCTTATTGGAGATTTCTCTGGAAACTGGCAGATTGAGGCTCCCTTATAGGATCAATGTGAAGACTATGCAATGCAAGATTCTTGCTTTCCCGCTAGAGTGTTCCACTGGCAAGATATGTATGCTAGATTTGGCTAGATATTCTACTGTTGCAAGACACTGTTTTGTTGTTTATTAAACTCCTAACAGCTATTGATTGTTCGGTACTTGTTATTTTCATAAAAACTGGAAGGTCAGTTTGATGGAAGTCTGGCATCAGGAGCCAGCCATGAAAGATCAGTTGCAAGGCATGAATATTGATGTCCAGGACTCCTACCAAAAGTGAGAAATGATCCTAGGCATGTTCTACTTGACCCCACAATGATCTCTACAGTTAACCTCAGGTCTCTTCCTTACCTAGTTTAAATGGACTCTTCTCTAATTTTGAGGGGATATATTATGAGCATTTTCTTCAAATATAATATATTAGTTAATACATACGTTGGTGTTTTCGCCACTGAGCCAACTCAGGGGTCTAACTATATTACCTCGTCCTCATGGTGCCACAGAGCAAAGTGGAAATGGAAAATGAAGCACCTGTAGGGAGTTGCTTTTCTTTTAGGATTCATAGTTCCTAACCAACATGGTGCAGCTTGAAAAGTATCAGAAAGTACGTGGTCTTAGGAACAAAGCAACTTAAGGCACCAGACAAAATGGTACAACTCATGCAGTGGCAGCCATCCCAATACCCTCACTAACTAGTTGAAGTCAAAAGGCTCCTAGCTAAAGGAAAGGTTGAGACAATGAGGAGAGATAAGTTCTTCACATAGTTTTTATTATGAGATGGTCAAGGTCAAATTGCCCTGCACTAACCTCTGATCTACATTGGCAAAAAAGGCAGCACACATCATGTTTCACATGTTCTAAGTAAAGCCAAAACATGATTGATGAACCCAAAAGGTATGGGAGGCTTAAGGATGAACACAATTAAACAGTTTTCCCAGCATCACTGCAGACTCAAATTGTGGTTGTGATTCAGCAAATAAACCACCACTGCTGTCTCCTCCCACATCCACTAGCCCGTGAACTCAATTGGACACATGGCCATTGATTTCGGAGATCACTACTGTGAAACCTTCATGCAAATATAATATAAATATGCAATTAAAGTAATGTTGTTGTATTCTGCAGGAGTATCCATCTAAAAGAATTATTTAAAAATGATGCATGTTAAATCACACAAATGAATTACAAGACTCTTTAAGTTACATAGAGCTCCACTCTGATCCACCAACTAGTTTAGCACATACAACTATGACATATAGACGCTCACTGTCATCCTCCACAATGTCCCAAGCTGAGAGGAATCGACGGAGGTAACCACAAACCAAGCTTTCAGTTTAGTAGCTAGCCCTACCAAACCAGAGAGGGCTCTCTCTATGAGATCACAGGCAAAGAATTGCGTGGAATATAAAAGGATTTTAGACTAGATATGCTAGGCTCAAATAGTTTTTGAAAATTTAGGGTTTTGATGTTGGACAAGGGATGAAAACCAGGTAACTAGGTCAAAGGATCAAAAGGGTAACGGCAACAAAGATATAAAGGAGAAAGGTAGCAATAGTTTTGTGATGGCTTAGGGTTGTCAATGTAGTGTAGTGTTCAAAAGAAATAAGAGGTCTTAATGAGCATATATATGATGAATTCATTAAGCAAGAAAGAAAATAACACATAATGATATTCCGATCAAAATAGAGCTTTATGAAAAGAATTTTGCTTATAAACTTAAGGAAAAACCACTGAAGAATTGATGAATGGAAAGAGAAGATGAATATCTTTCATATGAAACTATAATAGAGAAAATACAACATCACAAACTCACTGCACATGAATTCCTAGATAATAGTTGCAACTATTCCTTTGATTTCCTGAAAATGTTCAAGCACAAAGCTACAAGAGTTTTCTCCTCAGATGTCCAACCCTTCTCTCTGACTAAGAAAATGATACATATATACCAAAATAAACAATTTCCCCACCCTCAGGGGTCGAATCCATGAGTGGTGGAACAGTTCCCATGAATATCTCAACCAACAACTGAGATTGAGAAGGTTGAATACAAACTCTTCATTTCGACTTTGACTTGAGTTTTTCTTCTTTAACGAGGCCTAAGTTTACATAAAAACAACTTAACAAGACTAATTACCCACTATATCATCATATTTACATTAGGATTAATCAATTATATCATTTACATCACCCTTTTGACTTTTACCAAAGTCGAACTAGGAATTACAAAAAATTACACAATGAAAATTTTACAAAAATCTCAAAAATTTCCAAGTGCGCAGCGAGTTGTTGGAGGCCAGTTTTGAGTGCCTTGTTGAAGTCCAAATCCAAATCTGAAGCCTATTCTGGAAAGCTGGGAGAGTGTAGATGTCTTTAGAGTATTTGTGCACTCAAAATGACCCATTTTTTACTAAGATATGGCCATTCTCCCAAGGTGTCTCCAGGCGCACAGTGAAATGGAAAAAGAGGGGCAGAAAGGTGATTTTTGGCCTCTTTTTTGCAAATTTCTCAAAAACTAAGCCTCGGACCAGGAAAGTGGGCAAATGGGTTTTGAGAGGGGGTCATAATCTTTCCAAAAATGCTAAGTTTCCATCATTTGGAGCCCTAAGGAAGAAGTGCAGCATGAGCTCGCTGTGCTCCTAGACAAAAATTGCCAAAAATTGCAAGTCTGCACCAGTCTACACCAAAACACAAAATTTTCTCCAAATCCTCCCAAAATTTGTCCAAGGATGCCTGATGAGGTATGTTATGCAACCATGGATGCATCAGCAAGCAAATCTAACTTACCCTTCTCCTCTTGGTTGATTAGGGTTTCATCTAGTTGGGCCTTCAACTCCTTGATTTTTCCCTTGCAAAGTTGATTTTTCTTGTAGTAGTGGATGGCCATTTTCCTTTGCAACTTGTTATCACTGTTGGCCTTGTCAAGGAGCTTCTCAAGGTGGCAAATGACTTTGTCAAGCCAAAACTCCTTGTCCTCATTTATTTCCATGGTAATCCTCTCCTCAAAGGTCAATTCTTCCATTGGTGGCTTTTGTTCTCTTTCCCTCTGAAGTGCCTTCCTAAGACCCATTGTCCTTGGTCTCTTCCTTGCCACATGTCCTTCATGCTGCTAGTGTCCTCATGGTCCACCACTGCCTTGCCTTTCATCTCTTACTTCTTGGTTTTGCCTTAACTTGATTGTTTTCTTGCTCAAGGAATGAAATGATGAATTTGGCCCTTGCCAAATTGTCCTTGAGCTCCATGATCTAAGAATCCTTCTCTTTGATGACTTGTTGCAGGGTTTGATGCTCATCTTGTGCCTCCAAGTCAACTAGGTCAAAGTTATGCTCAATGGGCTCCTCATCATGCAATGAAGCCTCACGATGTGATAGTGATCCCTGTTCTGTTGATGTAGTAGGCTTGGCCCCTTCTTCAATTGAGGAGCAAACACGAGCCTTTTGCCTCTCTTATATGTCTTGATCACGTCAGGCCAAGTGCCTTGGAAACCTCATCATGTTTGCTTGATGACCCGACCTCCATGGGCTGTGCTTATATGGTTTGGTGTTGGCTTGGTGAAGTGGGTATATGCATTTTCAAGGCTGCCTCAATGAAGGTGTCCCATGTCATGTTCTTCTCTGCCAAATGATGGAGCACTATAACCTTTATCAGGCTATGGTGAAAGAGGTTGGGGTAATGCTCTTTGCCTTTCAATTGCACCCTTCCAGACATTTTGGTTAGGCTCCTATACAAGTAGTTGCACAAATTGAGAGACTTGGCCGTTGTAAAGTGCATGAGCAGCCTTATGTGGTATTGATATAGCCTGGAAAATCTGCCCTCACATGTGAAGAACTTCATAACAACCTTCATCAATGGTGCATATCTCTCGAACAAGTATCTAAATGGGAAAACATGTGAGTGAGCTCCTTTGTATTGTGATTTCAAGTAGGGTTTGTACTCTTCTAGGTCTAGGTTCATGCCTTTGAACCAGTTTTCACCATGGTTTGGTATGCCTATAGCTTGAGAGATGGCATCCACTGAAAACATGAAATCAGTCCCTACAATGGTGATCTTGTCTTCCTTCAAGGTGAGGGCAAAGATACTTGTGAGATGACCATGGTAATCTACTTCCTACACTCTTTGACAAAACCCTAAACAATTGACATTTTCAAAGCATTTCATGACAAATGGGGAGGAGGTGATTTCATTGCAATTAGAAGGCTCAAACCTCAGTATCTTCCCCCCTTGTTGTACTTCCTCTTCTTTGATGGTGATGAGTCAGGCTCCATACTTCAAACCCTAGGTGAAAGGCAAGCAAAAACAGTGAAATTTGTTGTTGTGAGGGAATGAGGTGGTATGATGGATTTAGGAGTTGCCTAAATTTTTAAGGAGATTTAGGAGGGTAGGGAATGATGTCAGTGAGTAGGGGAAGAAGGAATTTTGGGAAATGAGTGAGGGGAGGGGGTGGAAGAAACCAAAACACAGGCTTGCCCTAGAAAGAGATAGGGTAGACTAGGGTTTAGAGGAAAATGATAGAAAATGAGGGGATAAGGCTTTGTGACAGATGGAGATGGTGTATTAGCTACAAATAGAGGTGTAGGGACAAGGAATCTAAGGTTTAGGGTAGCAATTCATCATTTGAAGATCAAAACCATGAAAATCATGTAAACCCTAGGAGAAGTATTTGAACAATTTCTTGACATATGAGGCAAAGAAGGGCATGAAAGTGATTAAACTTACTTGTTATAGAGCCTAGATGATGAAATGACTAAAGAGGAGCTTTGAAAAACGAATTTTGGTGGTCAAACGCCAATTTTGGACAACTATGCCTCATGCATAGCGAAGGCCTCCTGTGCGCAGCATGCTGTCTAGGTGCGTAGCGTGGGCTCTCTATGCGCAGCGAGGGCCAATTTTTTGCCAGTAAGGGCTATGGAATCACAATTTTTTGCAAATGAGAGGAGGGAGCTCAATGCTAGGATGCTAGACAAGTGCAAATGAGTGTGAATGAGCTCCTCCATGTGCTTTTATAATTTGCTTTTGGTGTCTAAGTGATTGATGAGGTAGGATGGCCCACATCACCAATTCACTTTCTTTTTTAGTTTTGTAGCTTTAGGACCTCTTCTTGTAACTTTAGAACCTTAGGAATATTATTACATATAAAAACATAAATTACATTTGAAATCAAGTGTTATTGAACAAATTTACCTATTGCCACTCCTCATTTGCCGGATTTATACATGAAATCACTGATTTTGTGACCTTAACCCTAATGACCTAATGGTGACACTGAGCTTAATGGAGACCATGATGTGATTGAAGTGATGTTAATGATGTTTTCATGATGGCAGACTCAACTAAGTGATGAAAGTGACCGGCATATGAAATTCTTGAGAGAGTGGAAATAGCCCTAAACACACTAGCCAGTGACCAAATTTTTATTTGAAGACTCACTGAAATGACAAAAATTTGACTTAAGACCGTAGTAAAAAACTTTGTAAGAGCACATTTGATCACTGGTGACTGACATGATTGACAGGCACTAACACTCACTACAACTGAAAAACAAATACAAAGATAGAATTGCCGTTATACAAAAACATGTCCATTACCTATTTTGGTTATTATCATATTGTTACCAGTAATCTCCACATGAACAAAGCCCATCTTTAAAATGATGGAAACGGTTCTTATCCCTCACAATAATTTCTCGGTTAACAATTGTGGATATGAACTTGGTGGCATGATGGCAATCAACACACACACGAAGATTCTTTGTGATCCTGATGGGTGTCCCAGGTTGTGTGTTGATAAGCCCAAAAGCGATGGCAAGCCTCTCGCTATGGCCACGGAGGATGGCTTCCTTTTCCTTCTCATCCACGTCATGCAGCACAAAGCGAGTGTCAGGCACATAACCTGCCTCCTTCATCTGCCCACTCAATATCTCCAACATTTCATATATTGTCTCCGATTGTGGATGAGATTTCCCTCCTACAAAAAACTCATGAATTGTGTTGTTAACCTCAATCCAGCTGCACCCAGGCATCTTTTTCAATCCCCGGCCTTTGATAATTGATCTGACCTTTGCCACACCATCCCACCTACCAGCTTCAGCATAAACATTCGAAAGCATAACATAATATCCAGCATCATCAGGCTCTAACTGGAAAATATGTTCCGCCACAGCTTCTGCTAGTTCTACATTGCAATAAATTTTGCAGGCACCAAGCAAGGCTCCCCACAAATCAACATCAGGTTGAACTGGCATTCTTTTGATGAAGTCATGAGCTTCATCAAGGCGACCTGCGCGACCAAGAAGGTCAACTATGCAAGCATAATGCTCCAAGCTAGGAGTAATGCCATAGTCTTGAATCATGCCAAAGCATTCAAAACCTTCATCTAGTAAGCCTGCATGGCTGCAAGCAGACAGAACATTAATAAAGGTAATGCGGTTTGGCTTGGCATCTGCTTGCTGCATTAGATCGAAGAGAACAAGGGCATCTTTACCATACCCGTGCATTCCATAAGCAAGAATCATCGAATTCCACGAGACAACATCTCTTCTAGGCATTCTGTCAAACAGATGGCGTGCAAATTTGACAATTCCACACTTAGCATACATGTCTATAAGAGCACTCATCACAATAACATCAAACTCAAACCCCCTTCTGATAACATAATCATGAATCTCTTTACCCTGTTGCAGAGCTGCTAAGTGTGCACAAGCAGGGAGAACGCTAGTGAGAGTGACCATGTCTGGCGTCATACCAGCCACTTGCATTTGATGAAGCAGATTCAAAGCCTCTGCAGGATGCCCATGTTGGGCATAGCCTACAATCAACGCATTCCAAGAGAATATATTAGGCCTTAAATTTTCATCTCTCATTTGATGAAATAACTTACAGGCCTCATCACAGCTGCCATTTTGTGCATATCCTGCAATCATTGCAGTCCACAATACCAAATCTCTCTGAGACATTTTGTCAAACACTGTGCGTGCCAAGTCCATTCTCCCAAATTTTGAATACATGTCTATGAGGGCGCTACCCACAAACAAATCCGACTCCAATCCACTCTTAACTATGCAGCGATGGATCTCGAAACCATGCGTGAGAGACTGTAAGGCAGCACATGCCTTGAGCACAAAAGGGAAAGTGAATTTATCAGGTAACATGCCCTCTGTCTCCATTTGACGATAGAATTTAAGGGCTTCTTCGCAGTTTCCGTGGATGGCATAACCTCTGATCATGGCATTCCATGCAAAAATACTCTGGCCTGATATTTTGTCAAATATATTGCGAGCATCCACAAAACTTCCAGAATTGGCATACATGCTAACGAGATTAGCAGCTAAGAACAAGTTTATCTCGACTCCATACTTTAACATGTGGGCATGGACTTGCTTACCTTGCGTTAGTGTTTTGGCATTACCGCAGGCCTGCAAAAGAGATGCATAGGTATTGAAATCGACTGAGATGCCCTTCTGGTTCATTTGATGGAGTACACCCAGAGCTTCGTTCAACTGGCCTCGCTTGCACATGCTGCCTATGTCGATGATGCAGGTACCGAGGTCGACAGCAGTACTGACTTGCGATTCTGAATCAACGTGTTTTGTGGGCATTTTCATGGCAATGCAGGTTGTTGTTTTTCTGATGGCATTGGCCATGAGTTTACATTTCATTCTGTTTTAAATTGCATAGAGTGCTATGTTTTAAACTATATTCTCTAAAGGACGCGTTACACGTACCACGCCACCAAGTCCTTTTTCTAATGGCCATTGGTTGCTCGTGAGACTCAGTTCTTTCCTTTCACTTCGTTTACATTCTCAGACAAAAGCAATTTCTCCTGTTGGTTTCTCACAGTGCATTTTTCCTTCTGTTCTCCAGCTGAGCGCAGTGCGGGTATATGTGTGTTGCAAAGTATGTGAATTATTAAATTTTATAAAAGTAATAGCGCAGTGCGGGTATATGTGTGTTGCAAAGTATGTGAATTATTAAATTTTAGGAAAGTAATAATTTATTTAAAAAATAGAAATTATATTTTAAAAGAAAGAAATAAATAAATAAATTACTTAGCGTTTATGAAGTTAAAGATAGTGTACGAGACAGATTGTTTCTTCATCTGTTTAATGTATTTGGTTTTTTTTTTTGTGAAGTTTCAAAATAAGCGCTCCTAGCTTCTCGACAAACTCCTCGCTAAATAGTTTATCACAAGAGCTAGCTGCCAACGTATCCGCATAACTCTCCATGTTATCTTTGCAGGCCTCACATTCTAAAATGAAATGTTTTTATGTTTCCACTTTTCCGGAAGAACAAAAAATGCATACTCTTTCCTCCCACACTTCCTTTCGCATTTTCCAGCGCCCTATTTCACAACGGAGTTGATGAGAATTAATCCTTAACTGAGCAATAGGAATTTTGGCTCTCCAAGAGATATTAGCCTCTATGTATGCTTTTGGTTGATGACTATGAGTGGGATTAAACACTTCAATATAGTAATTTTTCTTTCTTCCTAGCTCCTTATCCCAAGTACGCTTGTGGAACTTTTCCATAACAAAAGCTTTTATCTCTTTGTTGTTTATCGGACACGCGTTCAAGCAAATACCTCATTTATTAAACCATTTGTTATTTTGTTGTATCCAAGTTTTTTTGCTCTTGCACAATCTATCATTAAAGACAACTTTAGGCCATCTACCCTCTTCCATTTGCTCAATTTTTTTTAGATACCTTATCACTCGCAGCATAACAATTGCTTCAATAGGAGCAGTCTTTGTTTCACTTAACAAGATATCTGACGCAGGTCTACCCTGCATAAACCCAGAATCTCGCTCCAAGATTATGCATATATAAATGTTTCTCCAAATCTTTGAAAAAATAAGATTCCAATCTGACAATTTCACAACTATCACAATGGTTCAACATATGCGGAAGCTTGTCAATTCATATGGTTCAAAAAAACCACAACCCAACAATCTCCTTTTCAAAGGTTTCAAATTGTTGGGTTGTGTTATATTCTTTCCACGACTAACCTACGTAGTGAACCGGGGGGTTAGAGGGGGGGGCGGAGCCCCCTTCGTGCGCTGATTGCGTAGCGGGGGGGGTCACAAGGGGGGTGGTAGCCCCCTTTGTCCGGGGGGGTTGA
>APFE030367687.1:66867-120173 GCA_000404065.3 Pinus taeda
GCTCTCGCATTTTTATTTTTTCTGTGATTTAGAATTCGTATGCAGGTAATTTCTGTACGGGGTTAAAACCTACACAAATAGCATTAAAAACCCCTTATAAAAAGTCTCATAAAGACTTTAACCAACCATCAGTTTCATTGTTTAATTTCCAGGCTTTTATAATTTAAAATCCCCAATGCTTCTCTTTATGTCATGTGCTCAATTTTCATATGTTTGTCAATTGACATTAAACATATTACATTTGGTTTAAATCTCAAAACATCAAACTGGCTCACGAAGTTTTAATTTCATTTAACATTTAACCCAATCCCATGAGTTGTAATGTAGTTCCACACCCCTTCAACTGCGTGTCATAACTTTCCAAAGTTCGCAAGATATACATACCTTGTCATTATCCACAAAACTTCAGGATTCCACCACCAAATTTCCCCGTCCTGTACTCGGTTTTACTACGACTTCTGATTGCTTGAAGTCGGATTTCAATCTGCATTTTAACGCTGCATTCCAACAACTTTTGACAGGCTCAAGTTGTTAATTCATACCACTGCACATCGATTTCATGCATCACAACATCAATGAAAGTTTATATGAAACTTCATGCAAGGGCCACCATACCTCAATCTGTTCGATCTCCTGAGATGTATCAATTTATGGATTGCGCCTTCATGCATTCAACTATACAATGCGGTTTTAATGAATTATATCAGTAATGTGCACCTACAGATTCACAACGCAAATTCCACACATGATTTTACCTTCACTGACAAATATAAATAATTGCCAAATCTGATCTACCTCACGCGCTTTTCCATTTCCATCGTTTTGACTTAACATCTCTGCCACTCAACAGGTCGTTTTCATTCACACTCCATCTGCAATTTTCACTCAATACAAAAACTTCAACGCTAATAAAAATCCATCCCCATACAATAAAACATGGAATCGGTCCACAATTTGATCTGGAATTATAAACAGATTTTATCAAGCTGACTTATACAATTTTAAAACTGCCCAATCGATTTCTATTTGATTGCATACCACTCAATTCTGAAAACTGCGTTCATCCTGACAGCTGTGTTCTTTGCTAACTTGGCTTTAAAAACCAATACATAATGGACTGAGTTTTCTTTAAGACGTCTGCACCTTTCATGTAATTAAGCCATAAGGCTTCACCGCCTCAACAAACCATTTAGATTCAAAATCAAACTAATCGATTTTAACATTCTGACAAACAAAGTTTTAATCTCTATTAATTAACTTCTTGGTCTTCCAACTGTTATACTAGATATCCAATATCCGAAGGTCGATTTCAGTACTGACCTTAAAGGCTCACTATTAATTATCGGCTAGTGTTTGCAAAAACTCTGCTCCATATAGAATTTGCGCCTTTCCATGATTCCACTTACAACTAGTTCCAACAATTGTGTCAACATTTATTTCGTTATTCCTTCCAGTTCTGTGTTAGAATGCATTCTCAATACAATCCCAATTACAGAAAATATACACCTACTCAATGAATCAAAACATACAATTCTGAAAACACTTTTCATATTAATATTATTAATACTTACAAACTTTGTCTTTTCCAGATATTCAACATTAATGGCCTTCCAATTGCCGGAGGCTTATTAACTTTGGCTTTCCAAGCCTCACCTCTCCTCTCTATTCTATTCTACCTACTCTAATTTGCCTTTGAGGCTCATAAACTTATACAATTTGAATTGAACCAATTATGGTTCATATCCCTTTAATCACTCAATAAAATCCCCAAATATCTCAACACCCCTATAACCTAGATTTTTATCCCTAAAACCTTGAAACTAATTTTAATTTAGGCTCCATCATTAAGTCTTAATTATCTCAAGGCTAATTTCTCTCATGTTTTCCAATTATTTGGAGACATTACAAATCCTCTCATATAATTAATTAAAAATATAATTAATCACTCAAAATCTCATAAATATTTACATAAAATTAATCATTTCTCAAAAACATGAAACCCCTAGATTTAAATAAAAATACAAAGTATTTTCCCGAGTCTATGCTCCTGCATCAATATCATAAGGCACTGCACTTTTAATCTTAAATTTGTTTGTAATCAAACACTTCTCAATTTGTCTCCACTACATGTCGAATGTACTGTTGGCCCATAGTTCACAACCATAGAAGAGTTGGAGTGGTTTTCCAGTCTCATAACTCTACCTCTCTACACCTATTTTGAAAAGCATAAAATGTTTTCGAACCCCTCAAAGTTCTTTTCTTTCTACAACCATTCCCGCTTAGATTTGTATTGAAGTCAATTCTGAGGTATTTGTAATCCACAACTTCTTCCATAATGTTGCCTTCAAAGTAGAACTTATGTTGGTTATGTTTTCTTTTCTTAGAGAAGACCACTACTTTCGTTTTGCTGATATTGACTTGCATCCCCACAATTCTACAAAAATGCTCAAGAGATAGTAAGTGCTCTTGCAAACCAAGAGCCGATTTAGCAAGTAGAATAAGGTCATCTGCATATTTAACAAACTTGTACAAATAGATACCATCACCCCCTTGCGAATTTAACCACTCCTCAAGCTTGTCAATATATAAACCAAAAAGGGTAGGAGACATTGGGCAACCTTGCTTGACCCCGATATCGCTTCTAAAATTTTCAGAAATGCTTGTTGAAGTTCTAATTTTGGTTTTCACCTCTTCATACAACCTATGCACAACTACTCTCAAATGTTTAGGAACCCAAAGTTCCTCCATTCTATGCCAAAGCTTATCCTTAGGAACCGAGTCAAACGCTTTTCTGAAATCAACAAAGCAACAAAAGGCTTCTTCCTTTTTCTCCCAAACTTTTTCAATGATGTGCCTTAAAGTTATACAATGATCAATTGTGGAATGTTTTGGTCTAAAACCTACTTGCCCTTTAGCATGCTTATATTTTTCTTCTTCCCACTTACTAATTTTGTTTTCTAGCATGCTTCCAAATAGCTTTGCAAACAAAGGGTTTATCATGATGGTCCTATAATTGGAGGGATTATTGACGTCACCACTCTTGAAACGAGGTATTGCCAGACTAGTTGTCCAATCTATGGGGAGCCATTGTTGTATGATGTTGTTGAAGATTTTTGTAATGTGAGGTGCAAGAATCTTTGAGCTCCACTTTAGATATTCTGCTTGGAGTTCAATTAAGTCTTTTGCTTTTTCAACACCCAGCTTCTTGATACCCATCTCTACCTCTTGTACTATGAAGAGTTCAGTATCAGTGTTGACCAAGGGGGGAGGGTCAACCTTGGGAACCTGCTCATAGAGTTGTCTTTCATAATCAAACCATTTAGAAGTTGTAATATTATTTCCAATTTGTATATTTTTCGGTAGGAGCTCCTTCCAAAATTCCCAAGGAAGATTAGTTCTTCCCTCCTTGAAACTATGAAATTGGTCTTTTTCTTGCTTAAGAACTGCTTGTAAGCTTTGAGCTTTATGTTATCCTTGTTTGGCTCTTTCCACATTCTCCTTGCCTTTTTTCATTCCTCGTTAAACCAAGCATTAACCGGAAAGCAATTTGTTTCAGACTTCTTAATTTTTTTCTCTTTTGCACTTTGCAAGTGTGCATTGAATTAAATGTTTAAATGTGTTAATTCATGACTATGAAAGTTGTGAATTGTAATTTTCTCCTTCTCGAAGAGCCTCTCTAGTGTCATTTTGAAAGTATTACAATTTTCTGGGGTCAAAAGAATTATGCCCTATGGAAGATTTAGTTGGATTTGCTGAATTTTTGCCTCTAATTGTTTCCTTCCAATCCAAGAGAAAGATAAATAAATTGGGTTGTGATTTGGGAGATTTAGTTGAACATGTTGAATTTTTGCCTCTAATTGTTTCCTTCCAATCCAAGAGAAAGATAAATAAATTAGCTTGTGATTTGATTTCAAATCCCACAGCTGATCTCCAATCAAAATTTCCTCCATTTTCTCAGTCAAACCATGCGAGCAAATTACATAATCTACCACACTTGGTCCATTGTAAGTATTGCAAGTGAAATTACCGGCTTTGCCCATCTAGTCAAGCCATTACAAATGACTAAATCAAAGGCCCCACATAGAGTAAGCAATTGTTCACCAAAGAGATTGCAGCCCTTGTCCTTTGAAATTCTTTGCCACTGATGATTACTTTCTTCTGTAAGCCAAATAGAGTCACAATCATCTTTACAACAAAGAATGTTAGCTTGCTCACTATTGGGCACTTTAATTGGTAGTTTGAGATATGTGAATTTTTTGAAACACAAACATCTAAATGCTGACTCAATTAATATTAAAAGTTAAAGTAATAAAAATAATAAAATTCAATTTATTATATTTTTATTTTGTTATTAACTTATGAATAGGTTTTGTTACAATACCATGAGCCAATACCATTGCTTGTTAATACGGCAAGCCCAAAAACCATAATTTATTTCACAACCAAAATATTTTATAACAAATGACAAGATTCTTAACCATGGATATTCACCCCCACTTTACAGTGGATATTATTAACTTGTAAAAAAACGGTTTTGTTACAATACCATGGCTTATCAATACCACATGCCCAAAAAAACATAACTTATTTCACAATCGAAATATTTTATAAAAATAAGAAAATATTCTTAACCATGGATATCCATCCCCACTTTACCATGATATTGTTAACTTGTAAATAGGCGTTGTTACAACACCATGGGCCAATACCATGGCTTATCAAGGCCACATGCCCAAAAAACATAACTTATTTCACAATCAAAATATTTTATAACAATATGACAAGATTCATAATCGTGGATATTCACCCCGCTTTATCATTGATATTATGAACTTGTGAATAAGCTTTGTTACAATAGCATGGGCTAATAGCATGCTTTATTAATACCACATGCCAAAAAATCTTAACCTATTTCACAATCAAAATATTTTATAACAATATGAAAATATTCTTAACCATCCATATTCACCCCCAATTTACCATAGATATTATTAACTTGTAAATATGATTTATTACAATATCATGGCTTACCAATACCACATGCCCAAAAACCATAACTTATTTCACAATGAAAATATTTTAATTTAATTTAATTTTATAATTTTTTTTTAATTGAAGCTAATAGGAAAAGGGTTATAATTAGTTTTTAGATATATCTAAACCCTCTATCCGACTGCTACTAAAAATATTCCCATAGAAATTAAATTAAGGTTTTAATAAAATTAAAAATGAAAATATATTTATATTTACAGATGTGAAATTTATATAGTACAAATAGTATTAGTAAGAACCAACATAGATCCATCTTAACTAAGGATCCAAGCGATGACAAAAAGAAAAGTGAAGGGAGGGGGAGATAGAGGGGAGGAGATAGTGACAAAGATGGAGGGCAGAGAGAGAGAGAGAGAGAAAAAAAAAACAAAGTGAAGGACGAGAGGGGGAGAGAGAGAGGGAAGGAGATAGTGACAAAGATGGAGTGCGGAGAGAGAGAGAGAAAAAAAAAAGCGAAGTGAAGGACGAGAGGGGGAGAGAGAGAGGGAAGGAGATAGTGACAAAGATAGAGGGCGGAGAGAGAGAGAGAGAGAGAATTATGGGGGAGACAAAGAGAGGAAGGAAGAGAGAGAGAAGAAGAGAGGGGGGGAGAGAGATGGCGTTGGAGGAGATAGAGAGGGAAGAAAGAGCAAAGACATAGGGAGATAGAGGTGAAAGAGAGAAGGACTGACAAGGGAGAGATGAACAGAGAGAGGGAGAGAGGAGAGTAGGGAAGAGAGAGAAGAGGGGGGGGGAGAAAGATAGGGAGAGAAGGGCAAGAGAGAGAGAGGGGGGCACAAAGATGGAGGGGGGAGAGAGAGAGAGGGAGGCACAAATATGGAGGGGAGAGAGAGAGAGAATGATGGGGCGAGAGAGACAGAGGGAGGTGGGAGAGAAAGGTAGAGAGAGGACTCAAGAGAGAGATGGAGTTAGAGGGGGAGAGAGAGGGAAGGAAGAAGAAATACATATATGGAGAAAGGTAGAGAGAGAGGGAGTGACAAGGGAGTGATGGAGAGAGTGAGGGAGAGATGAGAGTAGGAGGGAAGAGAGAGAGGCAAAGAGAAAGAGGGAGGGAGAGAGATATATAGATATGGAGAGAGAGTCTATATGTTTGGGGGTTGAGATAGAGAGAGGGAACACGAAAGAGACACGTAGATGCAAATATATATATTATATAGTATTACATAACCAACCTAGATCTATCTTAACTCTAATCTATCAAGCATCAAGAGGGATCAAATCTCTCGAGGTGCAAACCTTTCCTCAAGTTTTGCACTCAAAAAATAGGTTTGTACCTTGGGAGATTGGGTCCCTCTCGGTGCTTGATGGATTCGGATTAAAATGGATCTAGGCTAGTTATATATAATTTTCTAATTAGTAGATTAATTTACATCTTTATTTCATTATTTAAAAAGTTTGAATTTTAAATCTTTTCTTTTAAATTTTATTATATATAATTTTTTAATTAGCATATTAGTTTGAATTAAAATAATTAATTATTATAAATTATAAACAAATGATTTTGAAATTAAATGTTTAAAATTTATATTTCTATAAGATTTATTTTAATTATAAATCTATTAATTAAAATAAAAATAAAAATAAAATATTTTAATATATTTAATTATTAATTTTAAATGTAATATCTTGGGGAAGACATTTTATTTATGGGTTTATTTTTAATCAACATAAATTCATTTTATTTTTGAATTTATTAAGCTCTCGAATAGATTAAATCTTTCAAGGTGCAAACCTCTTTTTTTAGTGTAAAATTTGAAAAAAAAATTGCACCTAAAGATTTGATCCCTGGACACTTGATAGATATGGAGTTAAGATGGATCTAGGTTGGTTTATATATATACACACACACACACACACACACATGCTTAGTCTAACTGATAGACGAAATGATTGAATACTTTTTAAAGTTTATATTGTTTACTCTACAAAAATTGATTGTCCGAGGGATTCTTTACCATGTTCAATCCATTTATGTGTTGAAAAATGCAGCAAGAAATTCTCAATTTGATTTTGCCTTGATTAGATTGAGAAAAATTGAATTTCCACATCAGCGGAAAACTTGGATGCAGTTAACTTGTGTGAAATAGCTTGTGTCACCCAGTTTACTTTTTAGTTGGAGGAGTTAGAGTTCAGTTAAGCATGTGTGATTGCTAATTTGTAGCAATCAAGGTAAGTTATCTAAGGTTGTTTTTAGTTAAACTAGTTCTAACTGTTGCAGGAACTAGTGGAGGGTCAGTTGTGTAGTGAGACTTCAGTCAAACTCACTGATCATCCATTCAACTAATCAATTAGCCCAAAATAGCTAATGCATGCAGAGAAATCGAGTTCCCCGGGCTTGGTGGAGATTCCAAGGTAGTGTAACATCAGTTGTAGACTATTCTTGAGTGTACATGTGTTGCATGCAATCAAATGATCAACCAAAGGAATTGCACAATCCATTTTGGAGAAATTCCTAAATAGTAGGGGCCTAATTTCTCAAGGAACTACACAAGGAAACAGAGGCTCAAGCAAAGCCAGAAATTGATTAAGTTTGGGTCAAAGCTTCTTAGTGAGCAGAAAGATAGGTTATTCACTTGTAGGTTGAGCTCAGATTGAGCTAGCAATTGTAATGCATCTCTATTCACCAGATTAATGCAAACAAGAATTGAGGTTTTTAGCAGATTGTTTTCCCTGAAAGAAAAAAATAAAAATAAAAATAATAAATAAATAAAAAATAAAAATTATATATATATATATATATATATATATATATATATATATATATATATTGTGTGCATGTGTGTTAATTCTCATTGCATGTTTGTGATTGATATTCTAAATTATGAATTGAGTTTTGCAGAGAAGTAGAGTAGGTTTGTGTCTTGTGATTTTAATTAAAACTTCATGAGTAGTTGTAAATCTACAACATAATTTATGCATGGTATCAAAGCATTCACATTAGAGCGGGAATTTCGAAGTTGTTTCTCAGGAGGTTCGAATTTGGAGTTCAATGCAGGGATCTCTTTAGAGCTTAGAAGATGGCCTTCAATGGACTAAGGCTATACTATGCTTTAGAAGGTAGTTCTAATTTTATTGCATGGAAGAATCGCATGGAGGTGGTATTGGATGACAATGGATTGCTAGAATACATCAAGACAGATGTTGCAAAACCACCAGAATCGTATGGCCAAAACCTTGCTCAGTGCAAGAAATATGTAGGTAAGGGGGGGAGAATAATATTGGAGGGAGTACGAGATCGCAGTGTCACCAATCTCCATGGGAAAGAAATTCCTTATGCAATGTGGTAGGCACTGATAGATATGTTCCAGAATAGCAGCAACCATAGGAAATTGGCGCTTAAGGATAAACTTCAAAATATCAAGATGCAAAAGAATGACACTATTCCGCAGTATCTGAGCAAGTTCACACATATTCGTGATGAGCTTGTAGGAGTTGGTGTTACTGTTTCAGATGATGACTTGCAAAGCCTAGCCCTTCTGGGCCTTCCCAAGAGTTGGCATAGCTATCAAGATTCGATGAACATGTTGGTGAAAAAGTTAGAATGAATAATGACCCAGGGTTTGTCTTGGGGTGCCAACAAAGATTTTCACGTAGTCTAGCACTTTGTCAGCATTTTCACTCCCTTGGATCAAAGGAGCGTCTCACCTGAGGCAAGCTAGAACCATAGAAAGATAAAAGGGAATCTAGAAATAGATATTATGCACTCTACGCAACCATGCATACATACATTCACAAGAAGCTAAATTATGCATTTAAAAGAGAATAATCAGCATATAGAAAATTTTAAAAGTGGGGTGTAATGGGTGTGAAACACATAAACATGCGACAAAACTCCCATTCTCCTTTTACTATTAAACAACAATCCTTTAGTACATTATATGGCACATTATAGACTTGTGTGTATATATTATAGCTCGAAACAACCATCAAAATACATCATTTCATAACTAGATCTGCATGCAAGCAGTCTTTCTTTTGCACAAATCAGATATAAACTTTGCAAGTTCGTCTAAACTTTTTCAAATCCCTCTAAACTTGTTTCTCACTGCTTTGCATCTTATTTTATAGCTTGCATTCACTTGATCTTGTCTTTGATCCCTCGCTCATTTGATCTGTGGTTTTCCAAAACTTCAAGCCATTACCTTGGTTTCCTATTCACTGTATCAAATTTGATTCCAGCTTTTTCGGTGCGTACCTTACTTTCTATTGTGCAAGTCCCAAAACAAATAGTATGTTTCCGCTTTGATTTTCTCGTGCTTCACTTCCAATGAATCTATCCAAAATGTCTTCTGCAAATTATGTTCCTTCAAAAATGAAGGAACCAACATGCCCCGACCACAATCCATTGCATTTGAACTCTGCGTTGGTTGGATTTCTCTCTAATCGGTTGCGGTACCTTCAAATGAAGGACCAAACTCTAGAACACCTTGAAGAGACAATTCCTTAAATGTGGTGAATGCAAAAATAGAGGAGTTCCTCAAGTCTAGAAGTGTAGATACTTTACTTAAAAAGTATTCAACCATCTGCACATTGAGATCACTGGATTGCGACTGGACAAGATCCTGGATCTTCTAATCACCTATAGTGGACAACGTACTCAAAGTGATAAAATGTTTCTATGCCTTTGGGTGGAGGTTGCAAAGGATGTGTTTAGTCACTTGTGATGTTTCTTCCAACTGATTAATCTAACCATCTATGACATCAGATCGATCCAATAGTTGCTTCTTCACTTCCAGATCTAAAGCAATCATTGCTTGCTAGAGAAAGTTCTTGACGTTACTGCACAAGGGATCAATAATTGCATTCTTCTTCGTAAGAACACCACTTTAATCATAAATTTGACTGAACATTTGTTGTGACTCATGCATAATTTGTGGCAAAGTGTCACAAACAGAGGTGGTTGTCTAAATTTTATTAGTTATCTGGTCTCTATAGAGTGTTGATGGATTTGATGAAGATCGCTGAAGGGTCGTGATAGTGTCCCGGAGCTCAATATTCTTGGCAACAAATTTCTTACATGCCACTTCAACAAAAGTATAACATTCAGCATGGGAATAGGTGGTGAGATCTTCAAGCTGTTGTTTGGAGAAAGGGGCAAGTGTATGCCACAAAGACTACAATTTGGAATGAAAATCACTTATCCGAGCCTCTAACCCATCTTTCTCAAGGCGCAATTGTGTTTGTACTGCGGCGACAATGTTGAGATGATGTTGTTGTTCGTCATAGTCAACTTGGAGATCTGTGCATCGAGTCTCAGTCTAAACCAAATGATTCTCCAACTGAGAGATAAAAGCATGAACTAGAACAACTGTGGCAAATACCATGTACTGAGGGTGTCCACTGAAACATAATTTGTCATTGGAAGTTGTGATTGCAATGGTTGGCCATTGATGAGGCTCATCAATAGGTATATTATATGGGCCATAATTCCATCCTCCAACTTATTAAATTGTCTTTTTCTCACATTTAGCTATAAAATTTGTTATATTGTGCTTAGTGTCAGGAGTAAAGACGTATTTCTATGTCATGTGGCATAATGTGTGTTAAATGCAGGAATTGGAGCAATTTCGAGTTAATTTGAGTGCAAGAACTCGGAGTATAAAACAAGAGAGATTCTAGGAGGTTGTCCACCTCCTTAACTCCTCCAATCAGTGGAAGATATCCACTCTATCTCTCATCAACTTAGTGCCATTGGCAGCTAAGCGGGTCAAGTTCATTGGTAGTCAAGCCAGTGCAATTCAAGGAAGATCTAGATCGACCTATTCTCGAGTTAGGGAGACAAATATCCCTATTCTAGGGAGTTGTTGGTAGCTCCCCTTTGTATAAATAAACATGCTAAGGAACTCGTTAGGATTCAAAGTTTTAGTATAGCCAAAAGGCCATTGAGTTGAAGCAGTTTTGATTGTTATTTTGATTATGTATTTGACATTTCTGGAATGATAATGAGAAGTTATATTTTGTTCCAACACTCAGTTAATTCAGAGGGTTGAAGCTCTTGGGTTAGGGCCCAACACTAGCAACAGAGGTCCCTCTCTTGTATCTATATTTCTTCTAGCCTAGAATGTTGATTAGTTGTTGCAGTTCAATAGAAGTTTATTCATGTTTATATTAGCTTTAGAAGGTTGATTAGTTGTTGCTTATTCATATTTTTGTTAGTTTGGAAGGTTAATTAGTTGTTGCAGTTTAGTAGAGTAAAATTCATCAAAAAGTCTGTAACTATGAACCCTATCTCATCTACCTCATGGGAGCATGATTAGAGGACCCCACCATCACAACCCAAAAACAAAGTGTGATTTCCTGTTCATTGCATAGATTAATTTCTTGGCATTATTAGATAGTTTGTTTATGATTTCTTGGAAATTTTTACATTTGGTATCTTGCTTCACACATGATTGTTGTAGCTTAGAAGGTATCTTATTGCATAGATCAAGTTCTTAGCACTAGTTAGATAGTTTTCCAAATTCAATTCATATTTTCTACATTTACTTGTAATATTTTGCAAACAAAAAAGAGGAACATGTGCATGTGTTGTTGCAGGGTTGTTGGATCTGTAGGCAAGGAATCTTTTCACCAAATCCAAATAAGACTTCTCCATCATCTTTTGATGCATGCCAACCCATTTTCCTGATCTTTGTTTTTCGGTCACCGTGAGAAACCATCTTAGCCCAAATTTGGCCTTCTTGAAGTGTTGGGCTTGGTTAGGGGTGTTTATCACCTTCCCTACATTCCCCACAACCTTCATCCAACTATCCATCATTTCAACCCATCATTCTTGCCCTCCAAACTCTCTTGGTCAACTTCCTGTAGCATTTCATGACTTCCTGTAGCAGTACATGAATCATGTAGCACACCTGTAACAGCCTGTTTTGACCTGCAATGATAGAATAACTTAGTTTAGGAGTAGGTTGACCCCTTAGCTTGGACTCCATGACTAGAAGTACCACTTAGGCCATTCCCTTCATTCCTTTTCCTTTCCCGCAAGATCAAATAGCATTAGTTCTTTCATTCTGAATTTAGCAATTAGAAATTTACTTAATCTACAAGTGTGAATTAGTTAGATAACACATGCATTCTTGAGTTGTGAATTGGTAGGATAAGCTTATGTTTTACAACAACCTTGATAGCTAGATGATTGGGTGTAAATTATAATAGTTTCCTTTTTGCAGATTAGCATAATTCTGGTGTTCTTTCATAGCATTTACAAGTTGACTACATGTAAAAGTTTGAGTTGAAAGGCATTTACCTTCTTAGCACTAGGACTAGCCTTCACATTTTGCTTTCAGTAGTTAATCTCCTTTCAATTCAAGTATAGGAATGGTCTTGGAACCCTAATGATCAAGTGACCTAGTTGAGGGTGTTGGCATGAATAGAATGCATCTACTGTGTATATAGCAGTGTCACCTCGAAGTTTGTACAAAACCCCAGGTTGATAAGTAAAGTTGAAGAGCCTCTTGAAGTTGCAGCACTTTTGGTGCAATACTAGGGCTCACCATATTTTTGGCGCCATTGTTAGGGAGGTGTCTAGGTAGATGTTATGTCTACTTTCCTTTCTATTTTGCATTCAGTAGGTAGATGTTAGTTCCTCTTTCCTTTCTGTTTTGCATTTAGTTTTGAATAAATCACATAAAAAGGAAAAAATTTCTTTCATGCCTTGTAGGAATAGAGTCACTTTAGGAAAATTCTTGCCAAATACCCCCACACCATCAAACAATAAACCTTCACTCTTCTTTGGTGAATGCCAACTTCCCTCTCTAACTGCAGGGGAGTTAGAAGACCCCTTAGGGGAACAACCTAAGATCTTTGAAGAACCTATTGGGGAAGAAGAAGAAGAAGAAGTTATTCCACATACCCACACCATGGCTGAAGACAAAAATGAGGATGCTTTTCCCATCAGAGAAACCAATGGAGAAGTTAGGATGAAGAATATAAGCCCTTCTTCCCTTCCTCACTTCCATGGCTTAACCTCAGAGGACCCTAATACTTTTTTGTTTGAGTTTTTTGTTGTATGTAGGAATTATGATTATACCACTAATGACCAGAAGTTGAAGTTGTTCCCATCCACCCCTAAGGATGCAACCTTGCGTTGGTTCATGGGTCTACCTGGGCTCAAATGCAACAATTTTTTAACAACAAGTATAAGGACTATTGTAGGTCCAAATACACCAAAGAGGAAATGTTTAGAATGAATTTTGGACCTGATGAGACCTTGGAAGACTATGAGGAAATATTCCTTCTCAATTATAGGAGGGTAGATGCACCCTTGATCCTGAATCACTCAGGTTAGTCCTTCTTAGAGGAATCGGGGAGGACATAATGGAAACAATAAACATGTTGTCTGGGGAAGACATCTATCAACTACCCTATGAAAGCATCAAGATAGTATTCAAAAACCATTCTAGGGTTGCTAGGAAGAAGGGTAGATCTAGTCAAGCTTTGGCCAGTTCCTCTTCCTCCACAACATCCATCAAGAATGAAATTGGAAACATATTGGAGGACTTTAAAAGTTAAATTGATCTAGACTTATGTAGGAATGCAACAAATTATAGATATAAACATGAACACAGAGATGCAACATAAATAGAACTTTATTTCATTAATATCAAAGAACTGAAATATACTTACATACAGAATGGAAATAAACTAGCTCGACCAATGGTATCTTATCTCCGAGAAGAGATGTGGTAGCTACATGCCTCTGAACTGTGCTACAATGAGGCTCAAAATTGGTACATCAACTTCTAGAGGATGGAACTTTGGCATACAATATTTGTTTGACACACACAATGTCATTTAGGGCCTCAAAACGACTCTAGAAGTTCAGAACCCAAAAAATTGCCAAAAATAGTAAATTGTGCTACAATTATAGAAACTAAAAAACTGAAAGAGACAGTGGTGGGGGTCCAAGTGGAATAGGCAGGTGGCCACTAACATCCACCTGGATCAGCCCTCTACCCTTAGGAAGCAATGGCCCCATTGCGTTAAGTGCCTCCATGAGATGGGGAAACTTCTGTTGAACTTGGTCCCTGATGAGCCACTTGCCTTGGTGCAGAAGTTGGCCAACTTTGACAACCCGATATAGTTGGATCTTCTGCTAGCAAGTGTTCTTGACCTGTGTGTCCATAATCTGATTAGTTGTGGCATGTTCCATGTAGTTTGGGTTTAGCTCTATTGGTGTGAGTTTTTTTGCAATGTCTGATGTGTCCAGTAATGGTGGGAAGTATGGTCGAAGGTGGTCCACATTGAACACTGGATGCAGGCCAAGGAATGAGGAAATGTTGAGCTCAAAAGAATTGTCTCCCACAACCTTGGTAATGGTTTAAGGACCATATCATAGTGGTCTAAGCTTCTGATGGGCTCCAGTAAGGTGTTCTTTCTTCATATGCAACCAAATTTTGTTGCCCACCTGAAACTTGTGTGGCACCCGATGTTGATCATGTCACTGCTTGTACTTGGCATTTGAATTCTCCAAGATGCCGTGAACTTGTTGGTGATGTGTTGGATGCATTCAATAAATCTAGTCACTTTATTAGCCTCAAAAAATACATGTGTGGATTTTATCTCTGTAGTTGCATGAGGCATGGCAACATCAATCACACACAATGGTTGAAATCCGAGACCCACTTGAAAGGGATTGTGACCATTTGAGCTATGGAGAGCTCTGTTATAATTGTGATGTACATATGGAAGAATCTCATCCCAGGTTTGAGGATGCTTGGATTTGTACATGTAGAGTATGTGCATTATCATCCTATTAACGACCTCCATCTGGCCATCAATTTGGGGATGGAAGGCAGTCAACTTGGTGAACTTGGTGTCAAATAGTGTCCATAGGCTTGACCAGAATGTGCTCAACAACTTGCTATCCTGATCTAATATAATGGTCTGTGGGATCTCAAAATGTACCCATACTTGTTCAAAGAAGAGTTTGCCAGTGTCCTCTACTGTGATACTCTTCTTGCAAGCCACCAATATAGTCATCTTAGAAAACATGTCCATGACCACAAATACACAGTCATTCCCATGCTTGGTAGAAGGGAGGCTAGACACATAGTCCATAGATATGGATTCCCACGGCTGGTTGGGAGTAGGTAGAGGAGTGTATAGACCTTGCTTCTTGATGGTTGGCTTGTAGATGTCATAGGCAATACAAGATCTGATATATTTCCCAATATCTAGTCAGAGTTTGGGCCAATAAAAGTAATTTTGTAGTACAACCACAATTTTATCCACACCAAAGTGTTCTGTGACCTAACTATAGTATGTCTCACAATCAACTTGGCACACTCACTTGAAGGAACACAAAGGTGGCCCGAGTAGCATAATAATGTGTCCTAGAGGTGGAAATCAAGAACTTTTTATCCATCTACTATCATCTAGCACGTGGAGGCAAACTCTGGATCATTTTTGTATAGTTGCGGCCATCTAGAGGTCTCGTGACCACGAGAGTTGAGAACAATATTCAGTGTTGCAACTAGGGGTTGGATGGGGCAGTTTCCAACATGATTGGTGCTGCCCTTTTTGTATTTAATATTCAAGTGGAATTGTTGTAGAAATGTAGACCACTTCTAATGGTGATTTTTTTGCAACTTCCCTTGTGTCTATATAATCTAAAGAGGTCGGTGATCAGTGTAGATGACGTCTCCTTCCTTAGAATGTAGTGCTTCCATTGTTGGCAAGCCTGCATAGTGGAATACATCTCTTTATCATAGGTGGGGTACTTCCGAATTGTATCAGAGAGTGTCTCACTATGATAGGCCACTGGATGCCCATGTTGGGTGAGGACTGCACCAATAGCATAGTCTGAGGCATCTGTCTCGATTTCAAATGGCCGCTACAAGTTTGGCAATGTGAGTATAGGTGTAGAGCAAAGGTGGTGCTTCAACTCAATGAACGTCTTTTGTTGGGACTCCAACCAGGAAAACTTTTCTTTCGCCCTACCGTTAGTAATCTAACTCATGGGCCAAGTGATATGGGAGAATCCCAACACGAACCTCTAATAAAAATTTGCAAGGCCCAAAAGGTTGCAAAGCTCTGTTAGAGTGGTTAGAGTTGGGCAATCTTGAATGATTTGGATCTTAGTTGGATCCATATGCAGGCTACGCTCATCTATGATGTAACCCATATATTGGACCTGGCTCATGCCAAAGGTGCATTTCTCCAATTTGGCACAAATTTTGTGCTGCCGAAGGGTTTAAAGGACCTATCGAATGTGTTGCAAGTGTTCTTCCCAACTCTTGTTGAAGATGAGGATGTTGTACAAATAAACAACCACAAATGAGTTGGTGAAGGACCGCAAGATGTCATCCATTAGCCTCATAAAATTAGTAGGGGTATTTGTCAACCCAAAGGGCATAACCAACCATTTAAAAAGGCCTTCCTTGGATTTGAAGGCAGTCTTTCATACATTTGTGGGCTCTATCGGAACTTGGTGATAGACAGATTTATAATCGGTCTTGATAAAATACTTGGCCCCACTTGAGTTGGTTCAGAAGGTCATCAATCTGTGGGATTGGATACTTGCTCCTGGCAATGATTTTGTTTACTGCCTAATAATCAATGCAGAGCCTCTAGGTCCCATCCTTCTTTTGTACAAGTATAATCGGGCTCCCACAAGGTGAAAAAGTCAGTTGAATGTGCCCTTTTTGTAGAAACTCCTTGATTTGTTGCTTGATCTCTTCATTTTCCAGAATGGAGTGATGATATATAGGCTAGGTGGGTAGAGGTACTCCGGGAGTCAGATCAATTGAATGCTTAACCTGACAGTGCAAGGGTACCCCTATGGGTAAGGAGAAGGTGTCACTGTATTCTTCCACAACCTTATCCACCTACTTCTGTTGCATGGAGGAACCCTTCCTGGGGCCCATAGTTATGGCTATGATCTCCCCCTTACTTTGAGAGAGAATAAAAAAGAAAACATATTTCCCAGTATGGGAGATGAACTTATTGCATTTCTTAGCAAATATCAAAGAGATGGCGATATGCGGAGCTACCTCTGATATCTTGTATAACTTATTACCCAAAGAAATAATAATAGAGTGAGTTCTAGACTCATATAAAACATGTTTCTTCCGCAAGTATGGTTTCCCTAGTAATGCATCACAAACTTCAAGAGGAGCAACATCACATAGTACCTCATTTGTGAAGTGTTTGATGATGTAGGGGAGGTGACACTACTGGCTAATGCAAAGATCTCGTCCTTGTTGAAGCCACCTGATGTTGTATGGTTGCGGATATGTGATAGTCTGTAGGCCCAACCGCTTCACGACCTCTACTGAAATGAGGTTCTTTTGGCTCCCATTGTCGACAATGAATTGCAGCGGCGAACCCTTCACCCACATCTGTGAGTGGAAGAGACACTCCCCTCCTCTAGATCTTCGAGCTCATCCTTCTAGGTCTTGGTGGTGGCAACAGTGGCACTAGGCTCTACATCAATAATCTGCTTCCGTTTGTCATTCCCCTTGTTGTGTTTTGACTAAGAATCAGAACAGGCATATGATTTTGAATCCTTTAGCTCAACCACCAATGCCTACTTGGCTCGACACTCACTTGTGTTGTGAGTGGAGCTCTTATGGAACTCACACCACTTTCATGTGTCCTTCTTTGACTTTGTTGAGTTTTTATTTTCTTGTGGCTTCGAAGGGTTGTCTTAGGTCACCTCGCCTTGGCTTTTTACTTTATTCTGTGGTTTGGGGGTGCCTTTCCCTTGCTTCGAATTCATAGATCCAAAGTCTCTCCTCTTCTGTTTCAACTTCTTCTCGATATTGATAGCGTATCGGTAGGCAGTGTCGAGCGAGGAGATGTCCAACAACTCCATCTTGTCCTAGATGTATTTTTGTAGACAACCGCATTACTTTCATACCAGATGCCGCTTAGAATCCTTGATACCCAACTTCGTACGAAGGGTATGAAAAATATTTGTGAACTTCGACACATCTTGGTCCCTTCCCTGTTGTAGTGTGGTCTACTTTATGTACTTATCTTCATAACTCCTGACAGGGCAATACTTCTCCTTGATGGCATATTGGAAAGAGTTCCCAGTGGGTGCAGCTGAAAATAATGAGGGTTCCCTCTCGTCCTTTTGCTCACAGTATGTTTCCCACCAGTCCGTGACGTGGGGGGTGACTTTGAGGAGTGCAAAAGTAATTTTTTCCCTATTGGAAAAATCATGAACTAAAAACTACCCTTCCAATAGATTGAACCATCTATCTACAACATTTGCATCTATCTGGCCTTCAAATATGGGAATATCAAAGTTGACTTGCTCCTTGAAGGGAGTGGTGCCTCCAGAGTGGCTACTGGATGAAGATGCGTCGCCTGTGGGAATCCGCCGAAGGATCTAGGAAAAGTTGTCCATCATCGCGTTCCTCTATCACTCAAGGGATTATTTTAGAAATATTTTGAAGGGATCTCCTACTCCCTCGTCTTTCTTTTCTTCTGCCATGGGAGATTGTCGGGGTTTGCGAGGCTGATATTGCAAAGGTTCAAACAGTTTGAGCCCTAACTCCTTATACCCTGACATCGTTGGGTACATGCAAAGAAAAACAGAGAGAGTAGACTGCTCTGATACCAATTACATAGACTTATGCAGGAACGCAACAAATTACATATATAAACATGAACACAGAGATGCAACAGAAACAAAACTTCATTTCATTAATATAAAAGAACTGAAATATGCTTACATACAGAATGGAAATAAACTAGCTCGGGCGATGGTAGCTTATCTTTGAGAAGAAATGTGGTAGCTGCATGCCTCTGAACTATGTTACAATGAGGCTTGAAGGCCTATTTATTATTAAGAAAAATTGGAAAACTCTAAACATCAAAAAACCAAAACCCTGGGAGATGAAGCGCCAAAACTATGGGCCCTATTTGGGTAAATTAGTACATCAATTTCTTAGGGACAGAACTTTGGCATATGATCTGCGTTTGATGCACAAAATACCTCATTGGAAAGACTTATCCGAGGAATACAACTTTCAATTGGTCATCATGCACAAGGTAACGCATGTTGGCCACAGTTTTCCAAAAAAATGTTTTTTAGGGCCTCAAAATGACCCCAAAAGTTCAAGACCAGAGAAACTGCCAAAAATAGTAAATTGTGCTACGATTATGGAAACTAAAAAAATGAAAGAGGCAGTGGCGGGGGTCTAGGTGGAATAGGTGGGTGGCCACCAACATCCACATGGATCAGTCCTACCCCCTTAGGAAGAAATGGTCCCCATTGCGTTGAGTGCCTCCATGAAATGGAAAACTTCTGCTGAACTTGGTCCCTAGTGAGACACTTGCCTTGGTGCAGGAGTTGGCTAGCTTTGACAACCCGATATAGTTGGATCTTCTACTGGTGAGTGTTCTTGACCTGTGTGTCCATAATCCAATCAATTGTGGTATGTTCCATGCAGTCTGGGTTTAACTCTGTTGGTGTGAGTTGTTCTGAAATGTCTGATGTGTCCAATAATGGTGGCAAGTATGGTCGAAGGCGGTCCACATTGAACATTGGATATAGGCCGAGGAATGGGGGAATTTTGAGCTCAAAATAATTGTCTCCCACAACCTTGGTTATGGTGTAAGGACCATATTAGAGTGGTCAGAGCTTCCGATGGGCTCCGGTAAGGTGCTCTTTTTGCAAATGCAACCAACTTTGTCGCCCACTTGAAACTTGTGTGGCACCCGATGTTGATCAAATCGTTGTTTGTACTTGGAATTTGACTTCTCCAATATGTCATGAACTTGTTGGCAGATTTCTTCGATGTGTTCAATAAATCTGGTCACTTTATCAACCTCAGACAATACATGTGTGGATTTTGTCTGTGTAGTCGTATGATGCATGGCAAAATCAATCAGACATAATGGTTGAAATCCTAGACCCACTTGAAAGGGACTGTGAATAGTTGAGATATGGAGAGCTCTATTATAACTGTGCTACACATATGGAATACTCTCATCCTAGATTCGAGGATTCTTGGAGTTGTACATGTGGAGTATGTGCACTATCATCCTATTGACGACCTCTGTCTGGCCATTAGTTTGGGGATGGAAGACAGTTGACTTGGTGTCCACTAGTGTCTAGAGGCTTGACCAGAATGTGCTTAGAACCTACTATCCCGATATGATATAATGGTTTGTGGGATCCCAAAATGTACCCACACTCGTTCAAATAAAAGTTTGGCAGTTTCCTTTGTAGGTGAGGACTGCACCAATAACATAGTTTGAGGCGTATGTCTCAATTTCAAATGGTTGTTGTAGGTGTGGTAGTGTGAGTATAGGTGTAGAGTAGAGGTGGTGTTTGAACTCAACGAGCACATTCTGTTGGGACTCGAACCAGGAAAACTTTGCTTTCACCCCACCCTTAGTAATCTAACTCAAAACCAACCAATCAAAAAGTCCTTCCTTGGATTTGAAGACGATATTCCATACATCTGTGGGCTCTATCGGAACTTGGTGATAGCTGTTAGTGCCTAGATCTACCTCAGGTTGAAGGAAGGCAGGTCTAGGGTAACATCAAACCACGCTTAACCTGGTAGCTAGCCCTACCAGGTTGGGAGAGGGCTCTCTCCTTGTCAATCTTAGTGAAGATATGAGCAATTAGGGTTTGATATGACTAAAAATGAATGCTGATTTTAGGCTAGGTATATTAGGTCAGAAGGTTTGTTTGATTTTGATGGTTGGTTGCTGGATCAAGTGAAGAAGGCAACTTTGGGTCTGGGAAATTAACTTGGATTTGCAGGGGGTTCTGTAGGGCGAGGTAGGCAGGTGTTTGGCACTTTGAATTGGGTGTGATGGTAAGTCTAAGACCGGTGAGGATTTGGAGAGGGCATGCAAGGTTTCATGAGTCCTCTTCAAACAACAGAAAACATTTAAAACTAAATGTAATCTCAAGGCAGAGCACTGAATATCAATGGATTCCACCTATTAATATTGATTCATTTAGTTATGCAGAAAAAGAGAGATGATGGCACATATAAACATAAGAAAAACTAAATAACAGAGGAGAAAAACAATGCTAATTCACATTACCACAAGAATCCCATAAAATGCTGCAAAACCTTGGTTCATTTCCTTGCCAAATTGCAGAAGTGATGTACAATAGTGCTCAATGCATCCACAAGAGTCCAACCTTTACAAATGACTAAGAAAGTACAAGATATAGGCATAAAACCACCTATCCTAGCCATTAGGGGTCAAATCCATGAGTTAAGGAGTTGTTTCAACAACATCTAAACTAGGAACTAGAAAATAGGCAGTGGAACAACTTGCCTCTAAAATTATGAAAACTAATTCATTCAATCTCAAACTACCTCTAACTGATGTATCTACCCCCTCAAGTCATTTTTTCATCAAATTTACATAATATTACATAATTTACCATCACAATTTACCAAGGAGAAAAGAAAAAGTCAACTAAAAGTCAAACTAGGCGAAATTCTGAGTTTTGAGGCAAAATTGGCAAAAATTTCCCTGATGTGCAGCGCACTGAACCTGATGCACAGTGCCACTTCAAGGCTGATTTTGGAGGCCTTCCACTTCACAAAATCAGGCCCAAGATAGATTTTTGGAAAGCCTTTCCTGTCTAGTTTTTGGAACACTTTGAATTTTCTGATTTGGAGGTCATTTGCCTCCTCAAAAGTGGATTCTCCCAAGACTAGTTCCTGTGTGTCCAAAAAGTGGCAGAGAGGGCACTTTTTGAGTGTTTTTTGCCCTTTAGGTGACCTAGATATCCTCCAAATCTTATGAAACTTTCTGGGTTTCATTGTTTTTCCATGAGGAATCCAAAATGCAAGCCATTTTACAAAATAATGAACTAACTTGGTGCTGCGCATCAGCTGAAAATCCCTGTGTTTTTAATTACAAAATTGTAAAATGATTTTTTTTTCCAAAATTTCTCCAAATTTGGCACATGGGTCCCTCATTGATTGCTTTGTTTGGCTAGGGAAGCCTCAACAAAGATCTTTAGGTTATCATGCTCCTTTTTTCTCCTTAAATCTCTCCATGGAACTGTCACTAAGTGTTTCTTCTTCATAACTTGTTTCACTGCTTCTTGTCATGGTGCTTGGTGCTTGTCTTAGGGAAGTCATGTGATGATAATATGGTGGAAAATGATAATGAGAGAGGACAAGGGAGATGAGTATGAGGAGATTTTGCTAATGGGAAAAGGAGTTGGGGAATGAAGGGATAGGTTTTGGGAAACTAGGGTTTTGTGAGGGATTTAGGGTTTGATGAAGGGAATGAGTTGTCTTAGGGGAGTGGGATATGGAAAATGGGATTAATGGATTGATTTAGGGCAGTGCAAGATAGAAAAGGGGAAAATGATGTTGGTTTTGGGTTATGGAGTGAAAGTTATACAATGAAATGGAAAATGATGAAGACAAGCTAGGGTTTGATTTTAAAAATGCAAAACTCATGAAGAACACATGTAGAAGATCAAATTAAGCTCAAATGCAATAAGGACATACTTGTGGAAGATAAATGCAGCATTTTTGAGGGTTATTGAGTGATTTGGAACGTTTGGGCAACTTATAGATGGATGCACAGCACACTAGGCCCAATGTGCAGTGCCCTCCTGATGCGTAGTGCCCTTGTAAATTTACACTGGCAAAAACTGTCTGTTGCGCAACGTTCCTTTGATGCGGAGCACAAACCCTTTAATGCGCAGCGCTTCCTTGATGTGCAAAACCTTTTTACATATGACTTTTGAAGGCCTTCCCAGTGTCCAAATTGGGTGTGTGATAGCTCGTTGGAAATTTTATTGAGTCTACTTTCCAAAACGTCTTGAATTTTTCAATTTGGAGTTCATTTTCCTTATCAAAAGTTAAATCTCCCAACACTGGTCAAAATGTGCAGAATGAGACTGCCTGAATGCAGAGTGTTGTTGTAGTCAACTTTTGAAGGTCTTCATCACTCCAAATTGAGCTCATGATAGCTCATTGAAAAGTTCTCTCTGTCTAGATATCATTTAAATTATCAAGCAAGTCATTTGAACATCCCAACTAGGTGAAATATTGACTTTCAAAAGGTCACTCCAGAAGTGCATCAATCCTCCTGAGGCCAATGATGTTTTCGACATTTCTCCCAAAACATGAAACCTGTGTAAAAAATGAAAGAGGTTTTTCTTCCTGGCTCAATGATGGACAAATATTTCTCTCACTTTTGTCAAATTCATCTTTTATTACTCAGAAACAACATTTGAATAAAACCTATCCCGATGTGTGGAATATGGGATTTGTGGAAATGAAGGGAAATGAAGGGGATGAGGGGCTTCTAAATTCTTGAGAAAATTTTAGGAAGTAGGGAGGATGTTAGGAATTAGGGAAAAGTGGAATTTCAAATATTGAGTGAGGGGAAGGGATCCAAAATGTCAAAACACAGACCAAGCCTAGAAAATTGTCAAATTGTAGCAATAAACTAGGGTTTGTGGGAAAATGATGAAGTTGAGGGATTTCAGTGATGGGAATTGTTTAAGAAGGTATATTAGGGATAGAGGAAGGTGTATGACCATCAGGATACAAGTTTTATTGATGATTTGACCATCCAAGAAAAATTACCTTCAAAACCCTAGGAGAGGGAAATGAGGCTTACCCAAGTACAACCGAAGCACAGACAAGGTGTAAAATGACCCACTGGAACCTGAAATGATGATGAAAAATCTTTGAATGATGGTACTCTAAGCTGAATGGTGACATGGACCAATACTTGGAAGACTTTGGAAGGAGTGAAAACAACCCTAGACCTAATACCTAGTGACCAAATTTTACTTGAAGACTCATTGAAATGAAAAAATTTGACTTTGACACCCTGAGACCACTTTTTAAGAGCATATTTGATCACTAATGGAAGGCTTCAAAGGCTGACACTAACAATAGCTAGACTTCATATCGATCTTGCTAAAATACTTGCCCCCCTTGAGTTGGTCCAGATGGTCATCAATCCATGGGGATTGGATACCTGTTCATGATAGTGAATTTGTTTAGTACCTGCTAATCAATGTAGAGCCTCTAGGTCCCATCCTTCTTTTGTACAATTACAATAAGGCTTCCACAAGGCAAGGAACTCAGTCGGATGTGCCATTTTTGTAGCAACTCTTGGATTTGCTGCTTGATCTATTCATTTTTTAGAATGGAGTGAAAATATATAGGCCCATTAGGTATATTTTACCCGGGCGTTAGATCGATTGAATTCTTGACCTGACGGTGTAAAGGTACCCTTGTGGGTGAGGAGAAGATGTCATTGTATTCTTCCACGACCTTATCCACCTACTTCTGTTGCATGGAGGAACCCTTACTGGGGCCCATGGTTGTGGCTACGATCTTCCCCTTACTTTGAGAGTGAATAAGAAAGAAAACAAATTTCCCAGTCCGGGAGATGACCTTACTGCATTACTTAGCAGAGATCAAAGAGATGAAGGTAGGCAGGGATACCTCCGGTATCTTGTATAGCTTATTACTCAAAGAAATAATAACAGTGTGAATTCTAGACACATATACAACATACTGCTTCCACAATTATGGGTTCACTAATAATACATCAAAAACTTCAAGAGGAGCAACTTCACATAGTACCTCATCCATGAGGGGTTTGATGTTGTAGGGGAGGCGGTACTGCTGGCTGACATGGAGATCTCATCCTTGGTTAAACCACTCGATGGTGTATGGTTGTGTATGTGTTGTAGTCAGTAGGCCCAGATGCTTTATGACCTCTGCTAAAATGAAGTTCTTTTGGTTCCCACTATCGACAATGAATTGCAACATCGAACCCTTCACCCACATCTATGAGTGGAAAAGATGCTCCCCTTCCTCTGTATCTTCAGGCTCATCCTTTTGGATCTTGGTGGTGGCAATAGTGGTGCTGCGCTTTGCATTAATAATCTTCTTCCCTTTTTCATTCCCATTGTCGGCTTCTGACTCAAATTTGGAACATGCATCTGATTCTAAAGCCTTTAGCTCATCCACCAGTGATTGCTTGGCTCAGCACTCACTTGTGTTGTGAGTGGGGATCTTATGGAACTCATGCCACTTTCCTATGTCCTTCTTTGACTTCGTGGTGTTGTTATTTTCTGGTGGCTTCGATGGATTGTCTTGGGTCACCCCGCCTTGGCTTTTTCCTTTGTTCTGCGGTTTGGGGGCGCCTTTCCCTTGCTTCAGATCCGCAGATCCAAAGTCTCGCTTCTTCTGTTTCAACTTTTGCTTGATCTTAATAGTGTATCGGTAGGAGGTGTCGAGTGAGGAGATGTCTAAGAACTCCATCTAGTCCTGGATGTATTTGTGTAGATAACCGTAGTACTTTAGTACCAGACGCTGCTCAGAATCCTTGATACCCAACTTCATGCTAAGGGTATGAAAAATATTTGTGAACTCCGACACATTTTTGTCCCTTCCCTTCCGTAGTGTGGTCCACTTTATGTACTTATCTTCATAACTCTCGACAGGGTGATACTGCTCCTTGATGGCATCTCAGAAAGAGTTCCAAGTGGGTGTGGCTGAAAATAGTGAGGGTTCCCTCTCTTCCTTTTTTTCACAGTATGTTTCCCACCAGTCCTTGACATGGGGGGGGCTTTGAGGAGTTCAAAAGTAATCTTTTCCCTATTGGAAAAATCATGAACTGAAAAATACCCTTCCAATAGATTTAACCATCTATCTATGATGTTTGCATCTATCTGGCCTTCAAATATGGGAATATCAAATTTGAATTGTACCTTGAAGGGAGTTATTCCTCCATAGTGGCTACTGGATGAAGATGCGTCAGCTATGGACATTCGCCGAAGGATCCTGGAAAATTTGTCCATCATTGCATTCCTTTGTTGCTCGAGGGCTTCTTCAAGGAATATTTTAAAGGGATCTACTGCTCCCTTGTCTTTCTTTTCTTCCGCCATGGGAGTTCCTTAGGGTTTGCGAGGCTGGTCTTGCAAAGATTCAACCAGTTTGAGCCCTAACTCCTTATACCCTAATCTCGTTAGGGACATGCAAAAAAAACAGAGAAAGAGTAGACCAATTTGATACCACTGATCCGAACTTATGCAAGAGCGCAACAAATTACATATATAAAAATGAACACAGAGATGCAACAGAAATAAAACTTCATTTTATTAATATCAAAGAACTGAAATATGCTTACATACATAATGGAAATAATTTAGCTCGGGCGATGGTGGCTTATCTCTGAGAAGAGATGTGGTGGCTACATGCCTCTAAACTATGTTACAATGAGGCTTGAAGGCCTATTTATTATTGAGAAAAATTGGAAAACCCTAAACATCTAAAAACCTAACCCTAGGAGATGAAGCACCAAAACTATGGGCCCCATTTCACCCAATAGTTTCACCCCATGAAGCAGTGATATGATGGTAGAAGTTATGTTTAATTTAGGTTTTTTTGCCCTAGAAGGAAACCCCTTGCTATATATCAGGGAATTGAATTGCGGCTATGTATATGGGTATTCAGAGCGAGAGAGATTGTGTAAGAGCAAAGAGGAAATTACAATGGATCTGCTGCAGGTTGTATCTCTTCATTTTGTTGGATAATATAAAAGGAAGGACTGGCTATTTCTTCGTGGACGTAGCCCAAATTGGGTGAACCACGTATATTTGTGTCTCTCTTGTTTTACACATTTTATTTGTTTGTGTTTCTGCAATATTTTATGTGTTCCATTGCTTTGTAATATATAATTTTCTAACACAGCCTCCACATCTCTCCTCAGAGATAAACTACCATTTCCTGATCTTGTTTTATTTCCTTTGTGTTTGTAAGCATATTTTAGTATTTGATATTTAATAAAATGAAGTGTTATTTTTGTTGCATCTCTGTATTTATGGTTATATTTGTAATTTTCTGCGTTCCTTTTTAAGTTCATATTGGTTCCTTTATTTATTTTATAAATAGGTGGCTTAAGTCCAATGAGTGTGGAAAGAAATAAATAAATGAAAAGTTAAATGGGTAGACAATATACATGAGGTCAATCAGCTCAGAAAACTATAAACCACTTAAAAAATTCAATTAACATTGGTGAAATTAGATGCTAAGAAATAATCACGTGGGTTACACAACCAAGCAAAATCTAGCCACATAGGTTGAGGCCCACTCCCAAACTAACATTGCATAGGTGCAAAAGAAATTTTTTTTGATAGGTAAGGGGCACATAGCCTATGATAGTGCCAAATCAGGTGCTGGAAAAGAAGGCGGACACCCAGAAGAAAACACATACTTTTTAGGCTCAATAAAGAAATTCTAAACTAAGTGGATCCAAAACAACCAAGTAGAATCTTCAGAGGCTAATCTCCAAAGCTTGTTAAACTAGAATCTAGGACTGCTTGGAGCTAAGCCACCAAAACTTATTAGTTGGTGTATACTTCATGAAGATTTTAGAGTAATTCCACTTCCAATATCTCCATCATATCACAAAGATAGGCACCCACAACATAAGGAAATGGCCATTTGTATACAATA
Source organism: Pinus taeda (assembly GCA_000404065.3). Classification (NCBI taxonomy): domain Eukaryota; kingdom Viridiplantae; phylum Streptophyta; class Pinopsida; order Pinales; family Pinaceae; genus Pinus; species Pinus taeda. The sequence goes on from APFE030367687.1 coordinate 94,356, forward strand.
AGAAAACAAAATGAACTTATGTAGAGTTTTTATCTTGCAGGTATTGCTAAGGAGACTAAGCTAGGCCTGGGGCAACATTCCCTTAAAGTACAAAAAGGCATTTAAGATATTACCTATAGATTATATCCCATATGTGGTGCCTTAATTGAGAAGTTACGTAGGTTAGAGTACCATGGAGGGATGACCATGCAACAAAAATTCAGTGAATGTTAGCAGTGTCTATAAAAAATGACAATTGTAAAATCAAAGGCCACTACCATGAAACTGGAATCTAGAATCAAATAATGAGGGTAGTGGTGAGCACCAGTATTTCAACAATAATGCTGCAACTCCTGGGGCTTCCTACTTTACTTTTGTCAACCCGGTAGTTCGTAACAAACTTGGAAGTGACGGTGCTGTATGCACAAGTACTAGCTCTTATTGCAGGCTATCACTTGGTCAGCTGGCGCAAGATCACTAGGAGCTCAAGCTAGCTTCTATGAGTTTCTAGAAGAATATTTTAACTGTGATGAAAGAGAGCTAACTCTACAGAGACTATTCTATTTGCAGAAAAAGAAAGAAGACTGTAGTGTAACACAAACCTTAGCAAACCCTAATTTTTCCAACTAACCCTACCTTTGGAGGAAAAGAGATGAAAATTGATGAAATGAGTGCCATTGACTACTAAAAAGATAAATTGCATCTATTTAAGCTACTTCTGAAAGGAAATGAGAAGAAACATCTTTTTGTGTTTTTGAGTGTTTTTATGTGAAATTATTATGGTTGTAATTTATTTGTTTAGGATTGTGGCAGAGGTTTGGTGGCGATGGAGGGTGGATATGGTTTTTGCAAGGGTGTAGGAATGTGTGGAGGAGTCCTAAGAAGCCTCTAGCACCCTTCTGAAGACTTCCCTTGCGATCGAATTTCGAAAAATCACTTACAGGAAATTCTATAGGAGGCTGCAGGGGATCTACAGGAGGATCTATAGGAGGATCTACAGGAGGATGCCGAGAGCTATTTTTTGAGGTTTTGAAGGTGGAAAAATGGTGGGAAAGGGTAACTGAAGGCTAGATGGAGGTGTTGAGGTGTCTGGAACTTGTCAAGGAAGATCAAGAGGGAACATTATGGTTGGATTTGTTCAAATGGAAGGAGGGAAGCTTATGGAGAAAAACGTAGAAATTAGGGTAGATTGGTGAAATGTTGCGAATGACTTAGGAAATCTATGAGAAGTGAGCTAATGCTGGCTAATTTATGGATGTATGGTGAGATGAGGTGTCTTGCAAGAGATCTTCACATCTACTTACAAAAACTGATCAAAGAAAGGACTAACTATACCATGGAAACATAAATTTCTCTAGCTTAACCTAATTTCTGACCTAGAAATAGAAAATGTTGAACAATAACATTTGAATAGAAAAGAATGCAAAGAGATCTATTGTAAAAGAACAGGAAATGATCTAGGCAACTAAATCTGAAGCAACACATTAAATTTTGAATCAAGTCATCACACTAGAGATTGCATGGAAGAGCAAAACTGTGTTTTTGGTGGTAGCAATGGTGCCATGACCTCAAAGCATGATCCCAGGAAGGGAGAAAAGAGATTAGGGCCTCTTGTTTTCCTTTTTGAATCTTAGCCTATCACTGTATGAACCTACTTCAGCAATTGAAACAAAAGAAGCTATGTAAACCATCAAAAGCAACCTATTCTAAACAAGATAAAATGAATCTATGTAACAAAAATTACTCATGAACTAAAGAAAAAACATATAGATACAAGGCATGATCCGAATGGAAAATGGCCCCTTGTATTGGTTATCTATGGTACTCATCCACCCATATTATTCATTGACCCATGGAATTTACCCGTGGTATTGTAAAATCCACCCATGGTATTCATTCACCCATGGAATTGACCCATGGTATTATAAATGGCATCTGCCCGTGGTATTGTAAAATCCACCCACGGTATTCATTCACCCATGGAATTGACCCATGGTATTGTAACTAGAAAAATACTATAAGTAACAAGTCAGATTTTGTAAAAGGACAGATTGTCTGCCACAATGTGGCCTTTACAGTTCAGAGGTATTGATGGCTACATGCCTCTGAACTGTAAAGGCTACATTGTGGCGGACAATCTGTCCTTTTACAAAATGTGACTTGTTACTTATAGTATTTTTCTAGTTCAATACCATGGGTCATTCCATGGGTGAATGAATACCGTGGGTGGATTTTACAATACCACGGGCAGATGCCTTTAATAATACATGGTCAATTCCATGGGTGATGAATACCATTGGGTGGATTTTACAATACCACGGGTAAATTCCATGGGTCAATGAATAATATGGGTGGATGAGTACCATAGATAACCAATACAAGGGGCCATTTTCCATTCGGATCAAGGCAAGAGGTTTTGGGCAGCTTGGGTTGCTTCATCCCTCTGAAAGGGATCAGTGCTGGCTCAAAAACTGTTTCATCTCCATTATAAAAAATAATAGTCACATTACATAAATTGTCCTAAAAAATAAGCTCGAAAATGAGCTGAACAATAGTTGTACAAAAGTGCTAAAATTCCACTAATAACTAGCTAAAATCCAACTAAAAAAACTGAGCACCTAAGCCTTTCTATTTATACAACTCGAGCCTCCAACAGCTCTCCTAAAATCAAGGAGCTCAGCTTCCCAAAACTACAGATAAAAAACAGTCCTTCTTTACTTGCTTGGCTACCCCTTGGATGCACTAATGTGGCTGCTCGTGCTCTGAATTTCGGATGGAAAATTTGAAGTAAGGGTTCATAAATGAAGGGGACACCCCCCTACAAATCCTCTTCCCTGTTTTCCTTGAATATTGGCTGCCAAATGCTCATAAATCCTTTGACTTTGTCCAAAATTGACCAAAAAATTTGCATAAATCACACATTAGACTTCATGGCATAATGACTAACCCAATTCACTCTATTAGCATAAATATAACAAAAAACATGCAATAAACTAATGAGAATGGTGGATTAAGTCGAATTAAGAGGCAGAATGAGCCCATATAATTACCCATTTATGGGGCTCATCATCATCTCCCTACTGAAAGTGTTGCTCATCCTCTCAGCAACTAATCTATCTCTTCATCCTTGATGGCCTTGATGGCCTCCCTGACATTCCATGCTTCAGATATGAGATCTTCTTCCCTATCATGGAATCAAGCTTTGGCATCCAACTTTTCCCCCTATTGTTTTTCTTCTTCTTCCTTTGTGCCTTCTAGTAGTCCTAACAGCAGTGGAGGACTCAGCTTCAGACCAATCCAATGGGCCTTCAGACTTTGCATAGAGTGCTTATACAAGGGCACTCTTCTTAGTGCTTCTCTCATTCTATTTGGGGAGTGGTACTCCCTGATATGTAGGCTGGTGGGGAGTGTGTTCCACCTTCTGACGCAGGCATGGATGCAATCTTCCCCAAACAACCTTTCCATGTCTTCAAAATGCGCAATAGCTTGAGCTTGCTCATTGATGTACTTAGGCGCACTTTGAGGATTAGCTGCAAGTTGCTGGTGTGCATAAATGAGAGCCATTGGGTCTGATGGTTCTGCTCTAATCATCAGAGGTTCATTTTTCTCTTTTGCCATAATTTTTTGGATTTCTGATACTCTTTTCTCTTCATGGTTCATCCAAGATGCCATGGCCATCAACTGCAAGTCTCCTAATGCAACATTGGGGTCCCATAGGTTCATATCAGTAAGGGCCATGTTGTGTAAATAAAACTTTTCCATATTCACTTTGTCCTCAGCTGAATTGTGGTCACATAGATCCATGAATTAGCCATAATCTTGAAAAGGTATGGTGCCTCTCTGGTCCAGAGTCTTGATTTGCAGCTAGAGCCACTGATATTTGAGGTCTACTGCATATGATTTGGCTGGCTAGTTGCACTGCAGTGCCTCCATAGCCCAATTGGCCATGCAGGCTAATTGGGCTTCCCTTTCTTGTAGCTACCTTATTAAGATCAATACCTCATTTTCTGCTTGGGGTTCCTTTTCCTGTTGCTGTCTTCTTAAGATCAACAACTCATTTTCTACATGGGGTTTCCTCTCTTGCGGCTATTTCTTTAACCTCTCATTTTCTTCTTCCAATTGCGATCTCCTAATGCCTTCTATATGCCTTACAGTGCTTAATTCTTTTCTCATCTCTCTCAACTTGTTTTCCATGTGCCCAATGTCTTCCACCCCTTTTGATTTTGCGATCTGAATCCACCTATGGCTTTTGACCCTTTCTTTTTCTAGCTCAAAGAAGAGCGGGACTGCAAATTTTTGAGGGATAATTTTTGCTCCTTCAAAAAGGTTGTAATAAGAGCCCAAATTAGGTTGTGGGGCAGGTTCTGGTATCTTTGTTGCCTTATATTTCTCCTTGGTCTACTCCTCTACCATTTTCTCAAGATTTTCAGTCTCTTGTAGCTTTGTCAATGTCTCCTGTAGGACTGTCTGCGCCTCCTATAGGACTGTTTTAGAGTCCTGTAGTTTTATCTTTTCTTTCCAAGTGGAGGTCTTAGGACTTCCTCTTTCATAAGTGATGGGGGTTTTGGATGGAGATTCCTCCTTTTTGGCAGTAGAGGAATCTTCAACGATGATGGGCTCCTTTGAAGGTGGCTGAGGCTTCCCCATCTTTATTCTAGTGCTTTTTCGAGCCTTGAAGTACATGGATGGTTGTCTTTTCCTTTTTCCCTTTGGCTTGGCTGGAGTACTAAGTGCAGCAAGAAAAGATGCTACCTCCCTTGATTGTGTTTCCTGTTTCAGCTGGTTTTTCTTCTCCTGTCTCTATTTGGGTTTCCTCTTATTTTTGCTTAGCTTCTGCTTTTTTGTGTTAACCTTTTTCTGAGTTGTCTTAGGATTCTTCCTATCTGTTCCCAGCCTCTTCTTTTTCTCTGCTGCGGTCTTATTCTTCTCTATTCTTGGTTCCTTCTTCTTTTATGTTTTAGCCTTTTTTTTTATTTCCACTTGGGTGTTCCTTTCCTCTTCTTGGGTTTCCTTCTCAACTTCCCCTTTTTGTTCTTCCTCCTCACTCTCAGATGGTCTGAGGTCATAAGTGAAGGCTTTCACATCATCCTCCTTGGTCATATTTCTGAAAATATCCCATGCCATGGGAATTGTGAAAGTGTTGAGGGCATCTTCCACCAGCAATTTAATTAGCCTATGGTGAGCCAATTGGTCTGGAACTCCTGCCTTCAATTTGATGCTAGATTCTATTAAGGATTGGAGGAGAAAATAGGGAACACTGAGTTTTTGAGGTGCAGGGAGATCCATGCCATACCTCAATTCATGCAAAAGTCTGAAATGATACCCATAAACTATGCTGTATCTTCCTTCGCAGGAGATGTATTTCATAATCTGATAGCTGATCTCATCCCATGGGTAAGGTATGCTGGTTCTCCTGATGCCATTCTTGTCTTCCACAAGGTGCTCATTCGACTAGAAAAAGGTCTTCTTGGAAACCTGACCCAATGGTTTTTCTTCCTTGCTCTAGGGTAGCCCAAGTGGGAGACCAGTGACCCTACTGATGAATTCCAATGTGAGTTTTATGGTTAGACCCCTGAAACTGACAATGACATGGGTTTTTGAGTGAGGTTTTAAAGACAATGCAAATTCCTCTGTGACTTCATCATCATACCCATGAAAATTTTAAAAGAAAGGCATCTAATTTGCTCTAGTAAAGAGGGCTACCACTTTTGGATGCTCATGCAGCTTAGTTTAATTCAGAGGCTCCTTCCTCATAAAACCCCTTGTCATGATATTTCAGATTCTGTTGCAATATTTCAGTTGAAGAGGAAGGCAACAAGTTTCAAACCCGAAAACAGAGGAACAACTGAGGTTTTATGTCAAGACATAGAGAGTGTATTTTCCTTCTTCTCCCTTTTTTTTACCAGAAAAAAGAAACTTTTCCTTCCTCCCAAACTCAGTTCTCTATGCTTGCATTAATTTTTTGTCTATTCAAGGGAAACAATATCTTAGGAACAAAGAACATATAGAACTGTGTTTTTTCCCTTTTACAAAATAAGCAAAATACCCAATGCAAGTTCACTCTTTACAGGCTTAATTTTCTAGAGTTGCATCATCTCTTTACATAGGAGAATACCATGGAGGAGATAAAGAGATAGTATTTCAGTGCAAAGAGCAAATGGAGAAACTGCATATACTTTTTAAAAAACACAGGCAGATTCTGCTCTCATTTTTCCTTCCTTTTTCAACTCAATACCTCACTTGAAATCACACCACCCTTTGTAGAGACAGAAATGCAGAGAAGGTCTACACAAAGCCTACCACTTCGAGCTCAAATTTTCCATAAAATCTTGAATTTTCCTCTGCGATGCTGCTCACTAGCACTCCTATAGAAAGGCTCCTATAGGGCTGTGTTTCTGCTCCTGTAGAGTCTGATAATGCTCCTATAGAGCTCGACAAGCGGAAGGGTTCTGAAATTGACATAGAGTGACTGTTTCGAGGCTTTGGAGGTGGTAGGTAGCTCGTTGTAGTTGAGGGCATGATGATACAAATGAAAACAAATGTGGTGAGTGTAGTCGAGAGTGCGTACTTAAGCTTACGGGAGAGGGTTGTGGTGATGAGATGAGGTGGCAGGAAGGGTACGTTTCCCTCATCCAGACTGTTGGTCCCTACTTCAGTGTCATTATGAAACTTCATGTCGCCTGCCCGCAATAATTTCCATTATTTGTGTTGGATGTCGTCACTACCTATTTTGAGATTCTTACGAGTTGATTGGACACACGTGCTGACTGCACCCGCTGAGCACTATTTGAACTGGATGAGGGTGGCTAGTTAGCTAGCCACTAATCTAGTTTAATCACAACCATCTCATTTGTCCATGCAATTTTTAGATCATACAGATGCAACAGAGGAATAGGTTTAGTCACTTACCTGTAAGTCAAGAATTGCGTTCCTCAGTGTTGATGCATGCCCAGATTTTGGTGTTCTTTTCATGGATTTCTGCTGCTAGTGCCCATGGCTTCTGGATTGGTGGCTCAGCTACCTTGTACAGGTGATCTTCAATCAGGATCTGGCTCCTTGCATGTTCTACACATCTGTGGCTGCACTGACTCTGCCTCTAGAGCTTGTTTTTTAAGGGGATCAGCTGCTATAGGAATTCCTGTAGCTGCTTCTCCCTCTAAAAATTTTGGCTGAGGTTGGTGCAGGGAATTGAGAGGAGTCTATGGAAGGTTATGACTGTCATGGAGAAGTAGTTAGTATGCAGTAGGTAAGTGGTAGGGGCGTTGTTTTTCTTAAAAAAAATAGGATTTATGTGTTTTATTTGCAGGGAGGAGAGAAATGATTAGGAATGTGGTGGTGCAGATATGGAATGGAGAGGTATGATGATGGATGGATGTAGGATGGCCCATAGGTCTTTTATGAAATTTTTTAGCCCTTTGATCCCTTTTTCGACTTGATTTCAAGCTTTCTGTGATTTTTATAGGAGTCTCCTATAGAACACATAGAGCTTCATGTAGGATGCACAATTTCCAAAAAATGTAAGACCAGAGAATGGGAGAAGGAAAAAATGATGGAAGAGGGTTTAGAAGAGGTGTAGAGACTTGGTGCATGTCCCCTTTCCTTTTATGGTCCCCCTGCAATGCAATCAACAGAAGTTAATTTCTCTTTTCCTATTTTTGTCTTTCTTTTGTTTTTTCTTTTGTTTTTTTTTTAAGAGACAACTAGGGTGCCTCCAGGAGGTTTTCACCCTACCTACTTGCCCTAGGCACCTCTAAGGGGAGTTTTTCACCCAAGGATCTTTATTCTCCTCTTTTTTTTGTTGTGTTTTTTTTTTAGTGAGCAGTTGGAGTGGAGGCAGAGGCTTGCTGCACTACCAACAACGTTTTACTCAGATTCTCAATGAATTCTTGCTTGGAGAGGGGATTGTTGTAAATTTTCAACCTATACCCATTGAAAAGCATGGGGATGTCTTCTTCATCAATCTTCCTGATCAGAACTGAACCATTGTCATTGCACTTTTCTACTGTATATAACCCCAGCCCCAACCATCTTGTCCTCAGTTTTGAAATCTTTATACCTTGAGTCATACAACAACGCCTAATCTCCTTCTTGGAATTGCTTCTCTTTGAGGTGTTTGTCATGCCATATTTTCCTTTGAAGATGGACTACCTCTGTGTGGAGAAGGGCCTGCAATCTTTGTTCATCCAATCCATTTTGCTAGAGTAACCTTTCCTTTTGTGCATGGCTGAGATCTAGGTCTAGCTGAGTTGTCATCCTTAGTGTATTGTATTCAAATTCTATTGATAACAAAGCCTTCTTCCCATAGACCAGCTCATAGGGTGTGAACCCTGCGGTGGTCTTCCATGTGGTGTTATAGGCCTAGGTGGCCTCAACCAATCGATCTGCCCAATCTTTTCTGCTACTGCTCACTACTTTGGTAAAAATTACTTCTAGGGCTCTGTTGGTGACTTCCACCTGTCCATTGGCTTATGGATGGTAGGGGGTGGAAGTCCTGTGCTTGATTCTGTGATGTGTGAGTAGATCTTCAATCAAATTGGAGGTGAACTGACTTCCTTGATCTGTTACTAATTCTCTTGGATATCCGAACTTATAGAAGATGTTCTCTCTCAAAAACTCAGCTACTTTCTCTTTGGTTGCTGCCTTAATTTCCCTTGTCTTTGCCCATTTTTTCAGATAATCGGTGCACATAATGATGTATTGTTTCTGGTTTGAAGGAGGGTTGATAGGACCCACAAAGTCCATGCCCCACTTCTCAAATGGCTCAAGAGTCACTTGAGGCTACAAGGGCATCTCATCCTTTGGAGTAGGTTTCCCCATCCATTGACACTGATGACATTGGCTTATATACCTCCTCACATCTTGATGAAGAGTGGGCCACTAGTAACATGCTTGCAGAATTTTGAAGGCAGTTCTCTTTGCTGCAAAATTTTCTCCATAAGGCCCATCATGACAGGTTAGGAGGATTTCAAAGACTTCCTCCTCCCTGACACATCTTCTCAGAATCTGATCTGGGCCAAGTTTGAAGATATTCCCCCCAATCCAAGTGTAAGGGGCACTTTTCCTCATGATCTTGCTCTTCTCTTTGGAGGACAGGTGTGGTGGGAACTGTGCTGAAACTAAGTAATTTGCTATATCAGCAAACTATGGGGAGAGTACTAAGATAGTGAACAGGTGTTCATCTGACATATGATCATCCACCGTTCCTTCACCTACAGGCAGATTTAGTCTAGACAAAAAGTCAACGACAACATTTTCCTTACCAAGTTTATCAATAATGGTTAAATCAAACTGCTGTAATAAGAGCAACCATCTAATGATACGAGCATTCACATTTGGTTTATTCATCAAATACCTAATTGCAGCATGATCAGTGTTACAAAGGTCTGATAGCCTGTAATGTAATGTTTGAATTTATTTAAGGAATGGACAACAACTAGGAGTTCTTTTTCGGTCACCGTGTAGTTTAATTATGCCTTTGAAAAATTCTTACTTATAAAGTATATGGCATAAGGTAACTTTTCATCAATTTTCCCTAAAGCTACCCCTATTTCTTTGTTCGAGGCATTTGTGTGTATGTGGAAAGGTAGGGCCTAGTTTGGACCTTTCAAAATTGGGGCAGTCACAAGTTTAATTTTCAAGGTATTTAGGGCTTCTTGACAGTGGCCAGTCCATATGAATTCAACATCTTTCCCCAAAAGACCAAAAAATGGAGAGGCTAGCTTACTGAAATCTTTAATGGATCTTCTATAATATCCCGCTAAGCCTAGGAAACTTTGGACATATATCACCTTTTGAGGAGGTGGGACCCTTTGGATGATGGCAATTTTGTTGGGGTCCACCTATAATCCTTGCTGAGAGATTGCATGACCTAGCACAACCCCTTCAGTCATCAAGAATTCACACTTTTCAGGACTAAGGGACAGGTTCATTTCAATACACTTGTCCAAAAATTTTCCCAGGTTAGACAAAGCTTCCTGGAAGTTAGAACCATAAGGGGTAAAACCATCCATATAGATTTCCACTGCATCATGAACCGGTTTAGATAATATACTCAGTACTGCTCTCTGGAAAGTGGTGGGTGCATTTTACAATCCAAAGGAAAGGACCCAATATGGAAAGGTACCCCAAGGGCAAGTGAAAGTGGTCTTATCTTGGTCTTCCGGGTTGATTTGGATCTGATTGTACCCACTGAACCCATCTAGGAAGGAGAATTTTTTTTTCCCCGCCAGACCATCTAACACTTAATCTATGAAAGGCAAAGGAAAATGGTCCTTCTTGGTGGCCTTGTTCAGTTCCCGATAATCGACACAGAGTCTCCACTTACCATTTTTCTTTGCACTAGAACCAAAGGAGAGACCCATTCACTGTCAGAAATGGGGTAGATGAATCCTGCATCCAGTAACTTTTGTAATTCTTCCTTGACAATGTCTTTAAGGGCTGGATTCATCCTCCTTTGATGCTGCATGACTGGTTTGCAATCTTCCTTAATGTAAATGTGATGAGTATAGACTGAAGGGTGCACTCCCTTCATATCCTTATGGCTCCAGTTGAAGGCATCCAAATGGGTTCTCAATAAGCTACACAGTTCCTTCTCCTGGGAGGTAGATAGGGATGAGTTGATTTTCAAGGTTCTTTCTAGGTCGAACTCTATATTCTTAACTCGAAGAGAGGTCCGGTCGGCCACACATAAATCAACTAAAAGATTGTCTTGTGTTTCTTTCACTATCTCTTCTAATGGCAACATACTGGGGGGTGGATTCTGAATTAGTTTTCAATGATATCAACCTCAGTTTGTGGCTCCCCCCATGGCAGTTTCTACTGCACAGAGTGGTGCAGAATAGACTTCATCCTTATCTTCCTCCTCCAACCAGAGAGGTAGATCATGTTTTAGCAAAGGTTGGGTAGGAGGGTATAGGACTAGCTGCTTAGACATATGCCCATTCTTGATTGTCATGTTCCCAGTTCGACAACTGATGTAAGCATCTATAGTAGCCAACTAGGGTCTTCCCAGGATGAGAGGATACCCAGTGAGCTTTGCCTTTGGCTGGAGAACCAGGAAATCAGCAGGGTACTCCAAAGAATCGATGGAGACCATTACATCTTCCACAATCCCTTAAGGGGTCACGGTGGAGCGGTTAGCTAACTGAAGTACTGTTGTGGTCTTTCTCAGGGAGCCCTGGAGGTTGACCTTGAGCATAGTGTCCTTTGTCATCACATTAATGGCATCCCCTAGATCAATCAGGGTATGGGGGATCATGGTGCCATTGATGTGGACATCAACTATTAGGCTTCCAGGGTCTAGATACTTCGGACATATTACCTTCCCCAACATCAGGTTGGATAATTGTCCTATGACATTGATGGTTGGGGCATCTCTCTTGCGTTTGCTTGGACGTCTGAAGCACTTCTCTTTGATCATCTTGTTGTATATAGGCACATCCTTTATGGCTTGGAGAAGTGGTATCTTAACACATAGCTGTTTCAATTCTCCCAGAAGTTCAGTTTCTTCTAGGGTAGGCTGTGTTGTGCCAGATAACCTCTCAAGAAAGCATGGAATTTCTTTCGGTTCACTTTCCTCTTTGTCTTCCTCATCCTCCTTAGGGGGAGGCTGGCTATTTGGGATAACCTTCCCAGATTGTAGGTTAGTCTCCTAGATCTCCACAACATAGGTTGGGCATGATGGTTCCCCACTATATACTTGCTGAGCCTGTCTGTTATTCAGGTTCGGGTTTGGTTGAGCAGGCATTTGGGGTTGCGTAGGTCGAGCAGGAAGCAATGGTTGTGGTTGAACAGGTGGTGGAGGTAAAGGAGCAGGAGGAGAGTTGTACATGGGCCTCCACCCTTGATGAGGTGTATTCCACTGAGGCTGTGGCTGAGCATAGGGGTGAAATGAATGAGCAGTGGGTTGAGCATGGTATTAAGATGGATATGACCACTGCGGAGGTGTGGACTATGAAGGATGAGTAGGGGGACCCTAAGAAGGCATGGAAGTGGCTTGACTGGGGTTGTAGTATGCCTGGGATGTCCCTTGCATCCCCTGCTGATAAGGTCTAGGCCCATGTGGCCTCCTTTTTCTCAAGAAATAGAGTGGCTCAGTGGCTCCTTCGGTCCCTTGGTATACAAATTTAAGTTTGGGCAAGGAAGGATACTTATTTGTAGGATGATCTTCTTCACAGACTGAACACACTTCTATAGAGTTTAATGGAAACTCATTCCTAGGATGCCTTCTGGTGTACCTAGGACAAAAAATAGCCAAATCTGTTTCCGCTTTCTCTTGTTTCCTTTTGATATGCAAGGTATCCATTTGCATGGCAAGAGTCTGCTTCATCTCACTCTTGAAATATTCCAGCAAATTTCCAAATTATCCTTTAAGGGATGAACTGAAAGAGGAGGTACTGGCTATGGGTTGACTACCCCTACCTCTCTTTCTGACTACCCTAGAATGGTTTCTAAAGACAGTCTTTATGTCTTCATAAGGTAGATGGTAGATGTCCCCCCCAGCCAACAAATGGAGGGTGTCTAGAAGGTCTTCTGGGACTCCTCTGAGCAGGACCAACTTCAGAGGTTCGGGGTCAAGTGTGCATCTGGCCCTTTTTTTAGCTGAGCTGAAACCTCTCTTCATAATCTTCCAAGGATTCATCGCTTCCCATGGTCATTCGGAAGATTTCTTCCTTGGTATCTTTTGACCTACAACAGTCCCAGTATTTGTTATTAAAGGCTTTCTGCATCTGAGCCTAAGTTACGATGTTTTTGCCAGGTAACCCCATGAACCAACACAGTGTTGCATCCTTGAGGGTAGAAGGAAATAGTTTCAACTTCTGCTCATCTTTTTCATAGTCATAGGTTCGACAGATAACGACAAACTCAAACAAAAAGGTGTCAGGATCTTCAGTAGTCGATCCATGGAAGTGAGGTAGGGTTGAAGGGCTTATGTTCTTCATTTTAGTGTCCCCATTGGTCTCTTGGATGGGAAAGGTACCCTCTACATTTTCTCCATTCCGCTTACATTTTTGTTTTCATCCATTGTCTCGGAGGGATGGTTTCTTCCTCTTCTTCTGCTATAGGATCTTCATATATCTCTGGTTGTTCACCTATAGGTTCTTCTGGATCACTACCACTGAAGAAGAGAGAAGGGTGGCTTTGTGATGTGTTGGGGGTGTTGGGTAGGAATTTCCCTGAATTATCTCTGTTCCTATGATGCGTGAAAGGGAATCTCTTTTTGGGTGTTTTTTTTTTTCACTGCTTTACAAAACTGAAATTGATTGAACAAACAAATTGTAACTACTGAAATGAATTTGTTGAAAGGGAAATTGGAGAATTGAAATGAAAGCAAGGAAATGACTAATCTACTTTGCTGAAATGGAAATTGCATAATTGAAATGAAAGCAAGGAAATGACTAATCTACTTTGCTGAAATGGAAATTGTAGAATTGAAATGAAAGCAAGGAAATGATTAATCTACTTTGTTAAAATAAACTACTTAGAAGAATGTTGCAGTAGAAAATAGAAGAAAGTAGTAATCACAAAATACTCTGATGCTTCCCCGATAACGGCACCAAAAAATGGTGAGCACCAGTATTGCAGCAATAATGCTGCAACTCTTGGGGCTTCCTACTTTACTTTTATCAACCCGGTAGTTTGTAACAAACTTAGAAGCGACGGTGTTGTATGCACAAGTACTAGCTCTTACTATACGCTGTCACTTGGTTAGTTGTTGCAAGATCACTAGGAGCTCAAACTAGCTTCTATGAGTTTCCAAAAGAAGCTTTTAACTATGATGAAAGAGAGCTAACTCTACAGAGACTATTCTAATTGCAAAAAAAAGAGGGTTGAAGTGTAACGCAAACCCTAATTTTTCCAACTAACCCTACTTTTGCAAGAAAAGAGATGAAAATTGATGAAATGAGTGCCATTGACTACTAAAAAGGTAAATTGCATCTATTCAAGCTACTTCTGAAAGGAACTGAGAAGAAACACCTTTTTGTGTTTTTGAGTGTTTTTATGTGAAATTATTATGCTTGTAATTTATTTGTTTATGATTGTGGCAGAGGTTTGGTGGCGATGGAGGGTGGATCTGGTTTTTGCAGGGGTGTAGGAAGGTGTGGAGGAGTCCTAAGAAGCCTCTAGCACCCTTTTAAAGACATCCCTTGCGATCGGATTTCGAAAAATCACTTATAGGAAATTCTATAGGAGGCTGCAAGGGATATACAAGAGGATGACGAGAGCTATTTTTGGAGGTTTTGAAGGTGGAAATATGGTGGGAAAGGGTAACTAAAGGCTAGATGAAGGTGTTGAGGTGTCTGGAACTTGTCAAGGAATATTAAGAGGGAACATGATGGTTGGATTTGTTCAAATGGCAGGAGGGAAGCTTATGGAGAAAAATGCAGAAATTAGGGCAAATTGGTGAAATGTTGCGAATGACTTGGGAAATCTATGAGAAATGAGCTGATGCTAGCTGCTTTATGGATGTATGGTGAGCTGAGGTGTCTTGCTAGAGATCTGCACATCTACTTACAAAAACTGATCAAAGAAGGGACTAGCTATACCATGGAAACATAAATTTCTCTAGCTTGATTTAATTTCTGACCTACAAACAGAAAATGCTGAACAGTAACATTTGAACAGAAAAGCATGCAAAGATATCTATTGTAAAATAATAGGAAATGATCTAGGCAACTGAATCTGAAGCAACACATTAAATTTTGAATCAAGTCATCACACTAGAGATTGCATGGAAGAGAAAAACTGTGTTTTTGGTGGCAACAATGGTGCCATGACCTCAAATCATGATCCCAGGAAGGGAGAAAAGAGATTAGGGCCTACTTTTTGCCTTTTTGAATCTTAGCCTATCATTGTATGAACCTACTTCAGCAACTAAAGCAAAAACAACTATGCAAACCATCAAAATCAACCTATTCTAAACAAGATAAAATGAATCTATATAACAGAAATTAACTCATGAACTGAAGCAAAAACATATAAGTACAAGGTAAGAGGTGTTGGGCAGCTTGGGTTGGGCCCTAACCCAATAGCTTCAGCTCTTTGAAAGAGATTAGTGCTGGCTCAAAAGCTGTTTCATCTCCATTATAAAAAATAATAGTCACATTACATAAACTATCTTAAAAAATAAGCTCGAGAATGAGTTGAACAAGAGCTGCACAAAAGTGTGAAAATTCCACTAATAACTGGCTAAAATCCAACTAAAAAAAATTGAGCACCTAAGCCCTGCTATTTATACAACTCGAGCCTCCAACAACTCTCCCAAAATCAAGGAGCTCAACTTCCCAAAACTGCAAATAAACAACAATCCTTCTTTAATTGCTCGGCTGCCCCTTGGATGCACTAATGTGGCTGCTTGTGCTCCGAATTTCTGATGGAAAATTTTAAGTAAGGGTTCATAAATGAAGGGGACACCCCCCTACAAATCCTCTTCCCTTTTTTCCTTGAATATTGGCTGCCAAATGCTCATAAATCCTTTGACTTTGTCCAAAATTGACCAAAAAATTTGCATAAAGCACACATTAGACTTCATGGCATAATGACTAACCCAATTGACTCTATTAGCATAAGTATAATAAAAACATGCAATAAACTAATGAGAATGGTGGATTAAGTCGAATTAAGAGGCAGAATGTGCCCATATAATTACCCATTTATGGGGCTCATCAGGTAGCTATAAGGAAAGGGAATCAAAGAGCAAGTGGGAGACACAAGCCATTTTTTCCTAAGGTATTTGCACTAAAGCACAAAACAAGCAGGCATAATGAAAATGCAGAGATATGGCCTTATATAGCATGAGCACATAGAGACTCTGATGCTATGTTTTTGTATACTTTGTTGCTCCAAAGATAAGTTCTAGAGAACTACAAATCACATGTACAAATCACACATTACTTCTGTATTTTTAACCAATTAAAGGTGGTTTTACTTGAAAGTGAAAACTTTGAAATTAAACATATAAAGTTATTTACTTTGAGAACAAACATTACTTCTTGCAACTATTTTTGCACCAAGGTATAACACCTTGCAGATGCATATTTAAATGGATCAAGCATCACCAATAGAGACTTGGCCATATATGCAATGTAATTCAAAAACAACTTATTCCAATTAATACTTTGCCCGCGATGTGGTTTAACACTGGTCTAATGTAGAAATAGCCTATAGATATGCTAAAATTATAGCTTAATTTTTTCAAGCGGGCCTACTTGAAGTTCAACATGGGCTAGTTGTAAATTATAGAGCTCCTTTAGGTGCGAGTAAAAACCTATTTCTTATTACTTGTCAAAAGGGAGTGTTGGAAGTATAGTCATGTCTCCAAAGTTGAGTATAATATGAAAGAAGTCTTCTAGAAGGAAAAATGACATGGATTTTAGCCTTCCATCTTCAATATTTAATCTTATCGTTTTACATACAAACAACATATATGTATAAGGGTGCTTTACTAGTGCCTTAACAATATTATATAACCTTTTCTCATGCATTTTTTTGTTTCTTACTTCAAGCTTTTTACATTGGCTATGATGTTTGGTATGTTGCAAGATGTACCATATAACTTCCAAAATACCATGAATGATGAACCTAATGCAAATGGGGTGTCCACAAAGATAATGGTCTTTGCAAAGACAATGGCCTTCCTACTAACATATTGCTTGATTGGTTGCAACCAAAAGGATGATTATGCATGTTTTCTTAGCTCACTCCTCCTACTCTGTGGGGTGCCCTATGTGGGTGTTCATGTGATATAAAATGGAAAATGGTAAACAAGATAATAAATAGCTAGATATGTTATTGTTTGCAATTTCGATAGACAAGACCATTAAAACATATATATCTCCATAGATTACTGGGATGGCTTCCCCTATAGAGATTTTAGGTCCCTCAACTTGGTCTCAGCAGTCATGATAGATTGCTAGCTAGCCTTAGGATAGAGAAGGCAAGGATTTGAGTTCGTGCCACAAATAGTAACACAACTATCCTCTCATCCCTCCTCCTAACCCACCAAATGATAAATTCCATGTGATGGAATTGGAAAATCATGGGTTTAAAGAAGCCTCTAGAATAGGAGAATGATGGATAGGAATTTAATGCACATGAACCCAAGCCTAAAATTTAGGGAAAGAAAGACCTTCCAAACAACAAGAAATATGATCCTCTGGCCTCTAGACCGATCTAGCAGTAGAATGATTTTTATGTTGTTTTGAATTCGAGGAATATGGTTATGTATGCACCTGGCAATCTTAAATTTCTTGACATTTGGATTTTGGATTCAAATATGGTAATGGATATATCCTTAAAGAGGAATTTAATATCCTCCTTCTATTACTCTTAATGGTTGCTAATGTAGCTCGAGTTTGTTTACTAAAAAACAAAGGTTTTGGAATTTGTGTTGTATTAATAGAAATTTAAAAAGCATTTCATAGAAAATAATTCTACATATTTTCAATGTTTCTGCATGCCAAATATCTTTGGTTACTTCTTTGATCCCATAAACACCCCATCCTTGCCCCAATTCCTCCAAATCCTCTACAACCAATAGAACCGCAATCTAATCTTGATAAATCCTTCCATAAAACATATTCAACACCTAATGTTTAAAGATCCCTCTCATCTACTTACATGTTGGATGATAGATGGACTGCCAAATAAAAAACCCAAAACTATTCAATACACAAAAATAGAACCCACTTTTCAAATAGAGTATACAAAACCCCACATTCTAGATCTGATTCAATAATTTGTAAATCAAAAAGAAATAAAAAATTACCCACAACGAACAATCCACGATATCGATTTCATTGTACATCTGGATCATTTAATACAGAATGCAAACAGCCAAAACTTGAGAAATTTAATATCTCTATACTTACATGCTCATGGCTCATGAATGTGCTCTTGGTTATATTGGGTGCTCCCACTTACATGTTGATGCTTGATGAATGATCTCCCAGTTACATTGATTGCTCCCACTTACATTTTGATGGTTGATGAATGCGCTCTCAATTACATTGAGTGCTCCCTCCTTTATAAATATCTCAATTTGCTCTGTGTTTTTCCCATGGAATACACTATAACTGCTAAATGAGACTAAAGTAGAGTTACTAGTTTTTTCAATCCTTCTTCATTAGCCATGTGGTGGTATTTTTAAGTAAGTTTTTAAATCAATACGCCAGATATGGTTTCATATATTTGTGGGTTCAAACTAATGTGTTCAACGATGACAACCTTAGGCAATTTTGATGAATGGATACATTTTACATTTTCAATGTTTGATAGATTTATAAGATCTCAAAGTTAGGAAGGGGGATATTTGATAAGTGTAAAAGTTATTGTAAGAAAATATGAGAATATTTCCACACACTTATAAAAATATTTTCATAGACTACATAAAATTGATTTATTAGAATCAATTGATTTATTTAGTTTATGTGAGATGTTTGTTTTATGTGTTTCAAAATTTTCCATTGCATGCTTGATAATGTAAATGAGATATACAATTGATATAGTAAGTAAAATAAAGTTGAGATTTAAGTTTAAAGAAGTTATACAAGGTAGAGGATGTCATGATATTTGTAGTAGGGCAATATATAGTTAAAAAGATCGTTCCTAGGTAAGAGGTAAATTTGTAACCAATATTAGGGTCTTCATTTCATGTATAGAATCAAGTTAAGTTAGTTATCGATATCATATGACCCTTTATATAATAGTCTCATTAACGATTAGATAAGGATATTTAATGCCTTAAGGATACTAACAAAGGCTAAAATCTCCCTTTTTCCTTCTAGTGATACGAGGTTAAATTGTTTATTTAGTTAACTACAACTAGATTTGTCATGGGTCATAAGACCTATGCCTAAGAGGGATGTCTATGGCATATGCTAGGAGTGGAATATTGTATAAAATTTCTATGGAACATTGTATATTATAGATGGATTCATAGACCCCTTTAAGGGGCTTGTTGAATCCATCTACCTAAATTTTAACATTGTATATGGATATATAGACTCCCTTAAAGGCGTCTCTAAATTTTAACATTGTAGATGGATTTAGAGACCCCTTTGTCTCTAAATTTTAGCAATGCGGATGTATTCAAAGACTTAATGTTAAAATTTAGAGTCAAAGTGGACTTTGAATTCATCTACAATGCTAAAATTTAGTGAAATGTAATGTAGGTTTTAACCTTGTACAGAAATTACCTGCATACGAATTCTGAAAACAAAAAATAAACATTGACGAGAATATAAAACAAATACACAAATATTTCCATTGGATCCCAAATCTGGGACTGCCAGATTGATTTTTCATTATGTTCCTTTCAATGTTACAATAGATGTATATACATTCCCAAGCATTCTTAAACCCCAATCAATTAACCCTCGATTAGAACATAATCATAGCTCCCTTGAGCGGATGTACCAAATACCATGGGCAGATGTTGGGCATGGAATCCCCCCCCCCGCCAAGGCATGTTTTGGGGCTCAAAGCCCAGTTTTTGACCCAATAATGTTGTAAAGACTCTGCAAATTGTAGGCACGGAGCGCGAAATGTATGATAGAGTCACAGGGTTGTCCGCCCTAGTTTTGTAATGTAATGTCGGCTGCATAGACCTACCATGGGATTGTATAAATAGAGCAAGGCTCTAAATGTAAAGGGACATGGAATAATAGGACAAGTCTAAGAGATTGAGGCGCAAGGGTAAAGTGCGTCTTTGGGTTGTAGAGTAGGAGAAGGCTTTGCAGCTGAGTTCGTAGAGGCCTAGTAGTCCGCAGCTGAGTGCGCGGACCCCTGCAGCTGAGTGCATAGGGCAGAGTCGAGTCTGTAACTGAAGAAGAGACTAATAAAGAGAAGTTTGTTATCAATTTGTGTATTTGTTCTTGGGTTAATGCATGTTTGATATAAATTGCAAATATACTGTTTATTTACTGCCTGCATCTGTATGAATGATTTATGTTATTAAGTATAACTTAAAAACATGCAAGCCCCTAGGGTTAGCACAATCGGTCAAGTCGGGGCCTCGCCAATGGGAGGTCACAGGGTCGAAACCCGAAAGCTCTTGGGGTTAGGTCTGTTGTGACCGAGGGGTGGACCCCCTTCGGGTGGGGTCCACCTAGATTTCTCGAACCTGGAGTAGCGGACTCACTGACCAGGGCCCGTGAACCAGCTGGAAAAAAAAACTTAAAAGCATGCAAGTAGGCTAAAATAATCAAGTAACATTGGAATACTAGTAAGCACTTGGGTAATAATAGCTTTCGGCCCTCGAGTAGGGATGCGCGAAGGCAACATCTCAGGCTGCAAGGTATAGAAAAGTGCACGTAGCGATGTGTGCGCAGGGTCGAACCATGAACTAGTTGAACTCATTAAACATCTCCACGGGGTGGAAACCTGGTTCTAGCACCCTCCCATACTACTTCGGGTGAGACCTTAGTCCGTGCTCCATGGACTGTTGTCGAAAGGGCCAGTAGTACCAGGATTTTTTTTGCTAACTTAACTGTGAACCTAGGTTATGCCCTAATAAGCCAACAAATGGTTCCGTTGCTAGGACCAGGATATGCATAAGAGATATCTGATGTCGTGTC
This sequence comes from Pinus taeda, assembly GCA_000404065.3. Lineage (NCBI taxonomy): Eukaryota > Viridiplantae > Streptophyta > Pinopsida > Pinales > Pinaceae > Pinus > Pinus taeda. The sequence goes on from APFE030367687.1 coordinate 114,911, forward strand.
ACTGGAATTTGACAAAGAAATAAATTGAAGAGTGGTTGGACAGAAAGATTCACCAGTTCGTAGCACAGGAAAACAGGAATCCATGTTTATCAAAAGAAGAGTGGTTATATTTCTACTTATATACGGAAATCCACGAAATTTTCTTTGCATCCTTCCCCTCTGAGCTATACGAGTGGATCGCGAAGCTAGCAGACAGTCAAGGAAGGTGTAGGCTTGACAAAACTATTGTTTGGACTCTAGAGTTGGTGCATAGACTAGAAGCATCAGAAGATAGCATCGTGCATGATGTGGACCATTGTCTCAATCGAATTATAGGAGGGTTCATCACCGAGTTTGTCGTAGATACTTCAGTCAGCTATAGTGAGGCGGAATGACACTTCCTCAAAGGACCACAAGGTAAGTACGTTAAATATTTGAACACTTGGATTAAGACGCTACTATGTGAAAAGTGGGTTATGCAAATTAATTGATGTTTGGGGCTACGCGGAGTGGGAGGATCTATAGAAACAAAGGTAGCGTAGAATTAGAGACTAGTCCCTTGATTTCACCTCCATGGGAAAGCGAGGAGGAGCTTGCAAAAGTTTCACCAAGAAGTGCAATCAGTTTGATAAGGCAATGAATTCCATGCATACCACCCCCACCTACACCACCACCAGTTTCACCATCTTCAAACCCACCCTCACCCACACCACCTCTGCCACCACCTCAGCCCAATATGTCGAGCATGATACAATTGTCGGTGTTTAAAGGAGTAGGGAACGAAGATCCTGACCAATTTTAGTTCATGGTAAAGCATGTATGGGAAGCACAAGGAGTCACGGATGACAATATAAAGAAAGCAACACTGGTCAGTGCCTTACAATATTCTGCACTGACGTCATACATTAAGCATTCCAATGACAATCCAAATGCAGGGATCACAGATATCCAAGCTATGCTAAACGGGGAATTTAGCAGGCCAAAATCAGAGACGCAGTCGATTATTTGATTTAAGGAGATCGCGATGTTTCCAGGTGAGACCCCCTGGGAGCTAGATCAGAGACTGAAGTGTATGATTCATGAAGCCAATATGACCTTGACGGATGGGCAACACCACGCCTAGTTTGTAGCATCGCTAACGCTACATCTAAGGAACACATTGTCACAACAGAAGCTATCCACTCAGGCAAAGGCCTTGGAAATCACAATGAGATTGCATGAGACCCCGATACAAGATCGTAACCTAGGAGTCCAATAGATCCACGCGTAGTTGAAAAACTTGTGCCTTGAAATGCAGAGTTTGAAACAAGACAGGATGGCTCGCTCAGAAGCATGTGAGGAGGTATGGTGCGTAAAGTGCAAAGGCCAGGGACATGACAAGGACCATTATCCAGTATTCATGAACTACTTGGTGGAAGGAGGACCAATGCTATTGAGACCAGAGGCACAAGCAGGGCCGAGTGTGGCACCTGCATTATGGTGTGCGATTTGTCAGATAGGAGGAAAGCATGCTACAGATAACTGGCATCTATTACAGAAGTATATGAAGAGTTCCCAGTAGTTGTTCTATAATTTCTATAGGTCTGTAGGCCACGATGAGCGCACATGTAGAAGTTATGAACTAATGATGGATCAGAATCCTACCTATAGAGTTCAGACTGAAACATGGGCCCTCGATCAAAATGCAGGGATGGCGTGCACTGGATTTCAGGGGCGCGAACGAGGTCGAGGTGGAATGGGACTCGGAAGAGGTCACAGAAAGTTGATCTGTTACAATTGCAGAGGGCCAGGGCATTATGCCCATGATTGTACAAACCCAACGAGACCATCATGCTTATATTGTACCTAGTTTGATCATGAGATAGATGATTGTCCCATGATGATAGCAAGGTTGCACAATAAAGGAGCGCTCCAACCTCCCCCAACTCAAAACCTACAAATAATGAGGTTTGAGACGCGCGAGGAAGACTTGAATGTAAATATCATGCTCTGAAGTGGTATTATGACAAGAGATGAAAAAGGCAAGTAACCCGAGGAGAGTGCCTGGGTTTTTAAGGCCCCAACAAAGGAGCTAGAATTTGATTTGGAGTGTGCTACGGAGATATTCATGGAAGCTAAGAAGAGCTTCACGGAGGCCTCCACTTCAGGTAGTAAAGACAAACTGGAACCATAAATGGACCCATCAATGCTCACTACCTTTTTGGAGATATGCATGAAGCTACTACGCAATAGCAAAGCCATGAAGGGACTGCAAGAACTCATCACTAGATGTGCTGGGACCGCGCTAGGAGAATCATGTGTAGTCTAGAAGCTCGGGAAGCACATAACATGAACAGGAATGGAGATGATATTGACTGTGCAGATCGGGGAATATGAAATGGATTAAGTGATTTTGGATCTAGGATCAGATGTGTTACACAAAAAATTGTCACCATGACTTTCTACAGTTTGTGTGAGTCCATCAACACTCATACATACCTCCTTTGCAAGTCTTAAGCCTCAACTCTTCATGTCAAGCCTTGAAAATGGGAGAAAGACCTTAAAATATCTCAAATCCTGGTTTTGCATTTTCTCCTAGTATTGCCTACGGTGCCGCACCCAATGGTCATGTTTCCTGCGAACTTGACCGCTCTGTCTATTGAGTAATGGGTGCGAACCCATGTAAAAGTTAAAAAGGCGTGATTTCATTCTTAAAAACTCATCTTGGGTCACTTCTAGACACTTCTAGAAGGAATATTACACTGGCAAGTCCGCTCCACCTTGGTTCATCCATTCCACAACTAAGGGAGCTAACTCCGTGATATGAGGTGCTTATCCCATTGAAGGAGGAACTTATCCCTTCAATGGTGGACCTACAACTTCCTCCATTTGCACTATAAATTCATGCATTGGACTGGTTGTAGGAGAGGTTGAAAGTTGAATATTCTTGAGGGTAAATGCTGCTGAAAACTAGACTTCCTTTTTGAGCTTGTGAGAGGAGAGATCACATACCTTTCATGTCATTTGGGAAGTGAGTGAGGCTTGTCAAAGTAGAGGAGACTACTGCTGGACCCTAGAAAGAACTTGTGCAACATCAAGGCAAAGGTTGCAAGGTTCTTTATTCATAAATTTAATACAATCAAGTTTGTTTTTCTCAATGAGTTGTCTCTAATAGTTTATTTTATGAGCTCCTTGATCTTCATAATGAACATGTTTTATTATACGCAGGTATGCTTTGATGCGTGTTTGTTTGTGTATGCGGGTTATTAAAAGGGAACTGCTTGAAGCTGTTGGGATAAAACTGCTACAAACAAGCGTTGGACCGAGGTAGGGTCTATTACACCTCTTAGTATTCATTTATGAATTGAAACATGTTTAGAGAAAAGTAGATTTGCTTGTGCTCTTTGTTGCTAGATATCATTCGATACTAGGGAGATCGGTCTTGTCCGCAAGAACAATTTATTCGGCCAACAAATTGGCGACTTCGCTGGGGAATGGTTTGGTTTGGTTTTTGATTTGTCTTTCCTTTGACTTGAGAAACTTAAGTTTTGATTTCTGATTTTGCCTTGATGTGTGTGAGTTTGGGTACTGGTTAGATCCTAGTTGGATTTTTACTTTTTGAAATTTTTTGAAGAGGACCGCACCCTCTGAGTTAGTTACAGTGCAGACCTTTCCGCACTATTACAGTGTAACACAGAGAAACACCGCACTTGGTTCTACTAGGTGTTGAGATTGCAACAAGATGATGGAGCTTAGTGAAAAGAGTCGCCTTCACTAAGTGGGCCCACAGGCTATTTTTGGCGCAAGTCTATTTTTAGACTATGTCTATTTTTAGACATATGGATCATGTCTATGGATTGCAGGTTGCTGTTTATGGATGATTGATCAAGTTGGAAAAAATAGATGGACTTCTATTTTTTAGATCACAGCGGAGTGACTGCTAGATCACAGCGGAGTGACTGCTCAGTCTAAATATAGAACAGTCAAATATTATTAGCTCATAATAATATTTAGACTATAAACTTTGTCTTATTCTCTTGGAGCACTTCAGGATGAGCTACGGATGTGGTACATGCAGATCCCAGAAGGAAATACGTGGTTACCTATGGGATGACTAATATTTGCATGCAGGACTTCAGTTAGAACTCAAGTGAGTTGAGTTTAGTGGACTGGAGGTGCAGTTGATGGATTTGTGTTCAGTTTAGCTTTGTTAAACTGGTTGTATTTAGTCTAACTGGCAAATAGACTAGAGATGAGTTGGGTGAATTAGTTATTAATTAATTCACAAGTTATTAACTCATAATACAACTAATGAATACATCAGTTAACTCAGTTGCATGTCAGTGCATGTTCAGTTCAGCAGGGACAGGTGTTAGAGAATCAGATTGCTATCAGTTGTGACTATAGTTGTGCACCAGATCTTGCACAAATCAGGGGATTGAGTATGCCAATGAGTTTGCACGTATTGTAGCTTGTTCGCCAAGGAAAGACATGGCTGCCTTGGAATTATCACAGGTTCTTTTGTAGGTATTGAGCAGCGGAGGCAGGCAAGCAGCGAAGAGATTTGAGCCAGTGATTGATTCAGATCTGAGCTGTATTGTGTGTAACAGGTGGAGCTGGTACTGGATTGCTTGTGATAAGCATTGTACTTTGTAATGTTACATGACTCAATCCTTAATATACAGATAGTTGGGGTTTTTAGCGAGATGCTTTCCCCGGGATACATACTGTGTTAATGTGTGAATGCTCTTGATGTTTTATTGTATTGATGCTGCTATATTGATGATCAACGTAGAGGAGCTTATGTATTGTGTATGTTTTCCGCAATAGTACATGATCAGGATAATCTCTGTTGAATATGTGTTAAATTATTCAAAATTTCTACATGGTATCAGAGCTGGTTGATTTGTAGAAGAGATTTCTACAGGATATCAAAGCGAGGATTGATCATCAGATCTATTATTCAGGAAGTGACTACGTTTTATTTCTTCAGGCAGAGTCTGTAATCGGGCCAGGTAGCCTCTGGATTCATCCTTCTTTTGGAAGGTGAGATATCCGGTGAATGCCCATACAGTCGATCTCTGTACAAGAAATACTTCGTTCTCACGATTTTTAGATCGGAAGCAGTTGAGTTGGTTGCTGGTGGAATTCGAATTTGCAGCAGTGTTTTCTTGGTGACAACGCAGCAATGTCTTTCAACGGATTGCGATTGGAGTATGCTCTTGAGGGCAGCTCAAACTATATTGCATGGAAGGACAGGATGGAGGCAGTATTGGATGATAACGGGCTGAAGGAGTTCATAGAT